>JAMPIV010021111.1:577500-601609 GCA_024509875.1 Oreohelix idahoensis | reverse complement strand
AACCAAAACCAGAATAGAATAAAGTAAGTCTAAATCCCTCCGCCGAGTTCCATTTTTAAGAACGCTACAAAGAGCGATAACTCACAGAATGAATACCCATTGCCTAATCTGAGTTCCGTCCCTTAAGACCGAAAAACGTGCATCCAAAGATAAATATCTTTATCAGACGAATAAATATGTGCGCAACAGATTACCACACCCCCCAGGAAAAAAAATGAAAATCATTTTTTTTTCATCTGAGAGCCACATACAATAGGCTCCCAACGCATAAATACTGCGCAGATGAGAAATATCTTGAATTATTTAAGTTAGATTAATGCAAAGTCGAAATATAGATCGACTGATGAGAATACATCTCAATCTCTCAGAGAAAGCATTGCTCTTAAGCATAAATGTTTCCATGGAGGTGTCACCAACGCATACTACTATACTTGCAATGACAAAATGCATATAACAATTTCAGTTTAAGCATTCTAAGTACATGATTGACAAAAAGAAAAATCATCAACTGGTACTCGTGAATATATATATCAATGAACGTAGTATCATTAGGAATTATAATGTGTATCTATCTTGATATAGAAAAGAAAAATCTGATGTCGAGTTGGAAGTGTTAAGAACTCCAAGACTCAACAGTTAAGTGGAATCATGTGGGCAACTAGACAGAATGTCTGCCATCACATTTTCTGATTCACGGATAGCTCGTCCCGAAAAATGAAAAGGTTGAAGAGCAATTGCATATCGAATAGACCTCGAACTCTTCAAATTTTTACTCTGTATAGCCGTAAGAGCTTTCTGATTGGTTTCTACTATGAAAAGTGCGCCTAGAAGGAATCTTTGTAATTTGAGAATTGACCATACCATAGCCAATAGTTCACGATCTAAGACCGAATAATTCTTCTCTGCGGCATTTAGTTTTCGAGAAATATACATTACAGGATTCAGAGTTCCAGAGTACTCTTGCATTAGTGCCGCTCCAATCCCTGTGGATGAAGCGTCACTACGAAGAACAAATGTCTTATCTTTAGTAGGTAACACTAAAATAGGGGCAGTAGAAAACATAGTTTTGATCTTATCCAAAGAGGATTGACATTCTTTAGTCCAATGGACTATATTAGGAGAACCTTTCTTTAGCAAGGTAGAAAGAGGTGCCATGATCGAGGACAGATTTGGAATGAATCGTCCATAGAATTGTATAAGACCTAAGAGACTTCGCACTTGTTTTTTAGTCTTAGGATTAGAAATGTTAAGTATTTTACTTGTATTATGGTCCTCTGTCTTTAGGAAACCATGACCGACACGGTGACCTAAGAAAGAAATTTCGCTAAAACCAATGCAGGCTTTAGAGGGTTTCGCTGTCAGGTTATACTCGCGTAAAGTAGATAGTAATTCAACTAACCCTGAATAGTGATCTTCCCAAGTATCGCTGAAAAGACAGATGTCGTCTAGGTACGCAATGACATCTGACCGACAGGATAGAATTCTACGCATCATGCGTACGAATGTAGCTGGTGCGTTCATAAGGCCGAAAGGCGTGAAATTCCACTGAAAAAGGCCTCTAGGTGTAGAAAAAGGAGTAAAAGCTTTCGCGCATTCAGATAGAGGAACTTGCCAATATCCTTTAGACAAATCTAGTTTAGGGAAAAAATGCGATTTAGAAAGCTTAGTAAGTAGCTCTTCTAGTAAAGGCATAGGTTCAGCATCAAACTTCGTGACTTGATTCAAATTGCGATAGTCAACGCAAAGACGTATGTTATTGTCTTTTTTTCGGACAATAACCATCGGCGAAGAATATGCAGAAGTGGATGGTTCAATTATTTTTAAATCTATCATCTCATCCAACTCCTTCTCAACATGTGCAAGAAAATGTATAGGAATAGGATAAGGTCTGACTCTAATAGGATTATGGTCAGTTAGAATAATGTCATGTTCAATGACATGAGTTTGTCCAGGAATGTCAGTAAGGACATCCTGAAATGTTTGTAACATAGCCGAAACTTTTCGCGGTTCTCCTAGAGATAAATCGGGAGAAAGAGTAACATTCTTCCAGGATTCACTAGAATGAAGTGGAATCATCGGAAGCGGAAGATTAACATCCGAAAAACTTGTTTCCTCATCCTTTATTACAGACAGTGATGAGTAATGACCATGTTGGACTGGTGAATCGTCCGTTGCCTGGAAAATAGGCTGTAAATAGTCCGGACGTTCATGGAATTCCGTAAGCATATTGATGTGGAAGGTTTTACGCTTCCCATCAATATCGACAATGTAGTCAACATCGGAAATTTTCGAGATTATATCGTACGGACCTTTCCAAGAAATAAGAAGTCTGTTTTCCCTACAAGGTAGCAAAACAAATGCTTGGCCACCAGGACAAAGTTGTCGTAAGGTTCTTTTCTTATTGGCAAATTGTCTTGCTTTCTGCTTAGCAAACTCAGAAGAAGAAGTTGCCAATTTGCATGCTTCGATAATCTTTTCTCTTAGCGCAATGACATATTCATACGAAGATTTCGTGTCATCGGTAATATTATCAGCGGTTATGAGATCATGAAGCAAAGACATAGGGCCGCGCGGTCGCGCGCCAAAGACAAGTTCAAAGGGCAAAAATCCTGTATGTTCATTGGGGACCTCTCTATAAGCGAAGAGGGCCGCGGGTAAAACCCTATCCCAATCTTGAGGATGATCCTCAGTTATCTTCCCTAGCAAGTTTTTGAGTGTTATATTTAGCCGTTCGACCATCCCATTGGACATAGGATGATAGATACTACTCAAAGATCTCACTATCTGCAGAGTCGACATCACTTGAGAAATGGTATCTGATATTAGTTGGGTGCCATGGTCTGATAATGTTTCTCCGGGGAATCCCAGACGAGAAAATATAAGCCACAGAGCATCTGCAATGTCAGCAGTAGTAATGCTCTTCAGAGGGATAGCCTCTAGCCAACGTGTGCACATGTCCACACACGTTAAGATAAACTGATGTCCTCTAGCAGATTTGATCTTAAATGGACCAATGATGTCTATCGCCATTTTCTGAAATGGTCGAATAGGAATGTCTGCAGCCTGAATAGGTGCAGCATGGCGTGGAACTTTGGATTTGACTTCTTGACATACTATACAAGATTGACAATAAATCCGTATGTCTTTGTTCACAAAAGGCCAAAAGAAAGCCGCAAGAACTCTTGACTTTGTACGGGAAAAACCCATATGTCCAAGCACACTGAGAATCGTGTGCATGTTGTAAGATTTTAACTCTCAAATTCTTGGGTACAAGAATCTGAGAATGACTTGACTTGGCGGAGTCTTGCACCATACGCACAAGTACGCCATTCTTCATTGTAATCCAAGATTTACGCTTGGTATCTTTATTCGGATCACTTTTCGTTGCAAGAGTGAAGAATTTCTTTAGAGTCGGATCCTCTTCTTGCTGTTTTATAAACGAGTCACGAGAAATTACCAAGGGATCATCTTGGTTGTGCACTTCATTATCTTCAGTAGGTGAAGATTGAGGCACATTAAGAGCTTGAGCTCTAGTGACTACAGCATTAGCGGTTTGCATATTCTGTTTTTCCCAAACGGAAATTTGTTGTGGAGTGCATTCTTTGACTCCGTGAATACGACCGATGATAAGATCAGCGATCGGATTCGGCAGAAGACATGCGTGTACATCTCCTGTAAAGAAAGGAGTAGCAATCCTAATGATAGCAGTAGAGTATTTCTCTAAGGTGCCGCCAAATGTCACACATTTGACTACTTTTCCAGTGGCACGAGAAGGATCTACGTGTGACTGCCTCTCTCCAATGGTGGTGCACCCCGAATCGTAAAGAACTGCGACTGGAGTACCATCAACTAAACCTCTATTCAAAACAAGAGAACCTCTTCCATCACGTGCGATTGACGCAGGAAGAGCGGGAAGAGGATGGCAAAAACTTAAAGTGGACACCGTAGTTGGTTCAAATAATGTTTTGCATTGATGGCACTGAGATGCTCTCCCAAAATCAAAAGCGGAACAAGCCATATTATTAGCATCATTATTATCTTTAGTCTGTTTATAGGCTTCATGTGACTCTTGCTGTGCAGAGTTTGCATGATAATGAGATTTATGTTTTTTGTATTGGGATCTACCTCGATTATTATTGCCTCTGTAATCATTATTATTCCCTGTATTGTAACCCCCTGTTTGGGTTTGAGTCATAATTCTCATGATTACCATTATCATATTCATTATAATGAGTATCTCTATAGTTATGGTCTTGTTGTCTCCATGATGGATGACTTGGATAGTTCCTATATTGACTTCCTCTACGGAAATGCCTATAATTATGACCACCTCTGTATCGAGGGCTGTCAGCTTGTCTCCAGTTCTTCGCAGAAGAACCCTGAAATGATTGGTTTCCTTGGTTTTGATAACTGTTATGGTTACCTTTTTTTCCAAACTTGTTTTGTGGTCCCTGAAATTTGTTTGAATAGTTAGGGTTGTATGGTGTTGCTGATGCAACTGGCATACCTTCTTTAATCTTAGTGTTGCTAAGAGTTATGTCAGGGTGTGCAGTGACGTATTGGTTCAATATTCTTGCATTTCTTTTAGTGTCTTGGGTTTACGCTCATGTAGGAATTCCAAGAAGGGTTTATTAACACTTGACATAATTTTGTCCCTGAGCAACAAGTCCATAAGGGCTTCATATGTCTTTTCTGTTTTGGACAACTCAATCCAACGATTAAATGTAAGACGTGTCCTTGCAATGAATTCTGAGAATTCTACTTCTGATTCAGGTACCATTTTCTTAAACAAAATACGGTAACCTTCCTCAGTTAACTGGTATTTTTTCAATCTATTTCCATCTCTTCAACCTTCAGTTTTTCAATCTCCAATTTTTGTGCTTTTTCATATTGACTGTTAGCATACTCCTCTAATTCCTTACCAGACTTATCAAGGGATTTTCCTTGTGCAATAAAGTATTCCAATGTAGACATGATGTCTAATAATGATAGCAATCAGTTGACACAAAAATGTAATCTATCTCCTAATAAACAGGAGCAAGTTCTCAATGAACGTAATTAATTAGCTCACAATCCCAATCTCTGTGGGAGACAAGCCTTACAAATGTCTTGTATACTTCCTTGTACAACAATAATAATAATCAAGTACTGGTCTATACTATAACATACGTGTAATCAACTATCTCTTATCATCTGTCAACCAAAGACATTAACAAAGGACAAGCAAAAAAGACAATATGAAAACAATTGCAGAAATCAACTAAGTCCAATAGAGAAATCAATGAAAATAATCACAGAATCTGTGACGACAACTGCAATGAGATCAACAAGACAAATAACGCCACAGTGTATAAACATATATGGTGTATAAAACTAAATTATAGGACAGAGTAGATCTACAAATACAAACAGATCAAACAAAACTAAGGAACACAAAATTATTAACAAAAACAACGAAGAAACGAACACCTCATCACAACTAACAAAAATAGCAACACATGTTGACAGCAAATTTTCAATTAAGGAAATTGCTCCCTATAGAACACTAATACCAGACCAATATGACTTGGTATATCCTATACTAGTCACCTCCCAACCAGGCCCGCGGAAATATAAACTAATTTAATACAGAAACAAGTAACATGTAACATAAATACATATAGCATACAATATATAAATGCATATAATATAAAGCAATGTGTTGTAGAAGTGTCTGCAGAGAAGACTCAGTATTACATTAATATGGTTCAGTTTTCAATCAAAGTAAACTGCCACTTTATTAAATAATAGCTCTTTGTTTTAAATTATTATACAATTCTGCAATATGAACACACAAGAAGATCAACCGTTGACGTGTAGACTTCTAAGTTCAATAGTACTTCTGCTAACACAGTTAAATGTCCACTTGTAAACAACTTGCCGTGCTACGTTGTCTGTTCTATGTAATTATGCCTGTACGGAGCAAAATGTCAACAAGCGGTGACCTAGATACAGTAATCGCTTCATAGGTCACGTGAGGAACTGTCAATCAAGTGTAGACTAACACTGCTGGTGTGTCGTATCAGGCGTCAGGGAAACTAACTGGTATGAGTAGCTGTTAACTTCTGGCAATGTCCACTGTGCAGGTTAAGCCCGGAAATCTGGCCTACCACATTGATAACGTCTTTTTTTTGGTGGTAATAGTGATAAAGACTGTAATACTTGGATGATGTATACTGGGTTTTATCAGTGTACGTTGTAAAGATGTACTTGGACTGAATAGTCAACTCAAACAACCGAGCACAGTGTCAGTTATACATGTCACCTTGTCCTGGGACACAATGAGGCCCTGACAAAGAATACAGTGTTGACAATGAGTGTTGTAATGAATGTCAATTCGTGAATGTGTGACTGTTCTGTGGAGTTGACTGAAGGTACAAACACTCATTCATGCGTATCTAGAAGTTACTTATGCAGACCACTGTAGACGTTTCAATAGTTTAATATGACGCACACACTTGACAGAATGGGTACAGTTACATGAACACTGGTCGACGTCAATAGCATATTGTTGACCCACGGTGTACAATAACAAATTGGCATACATGTTGATGCAAATCACAATGGAACATCAGTATACAAACGTTCAGGGTTCCATATCTTATCTAAATGTTCATCAGGCCTTACTGACTGATCATGTCAGTTAACATATAATGTTTAACAAATCTTCATCAGGCCTTACTGACTAGTCATGTCAGTTAATCAATAATGTTTACGGTGACTCCTAGACAGAACCTCCTTTAGCATAAGTGTAGCTTGCACCCTAGCTGAGAGTTCTTTAAATAGCATTCAGCAAATATCTTCTGAGCGAATGTTAAATCACCCAAGAATATATTTTCCTTTCATAAGTGTGATCTCTTGATCATCATCGGATAATAAGGGCGTCCCTGTTCTCTGATAAATGATCGACAATACATAGCATTTCAAGATGGCTTCTAGTCTCGTAAACATCGCTCACCATAGCGATGTACGACAAAGCTCCAATAAAGATTCAATTCATGAATATCAAAGTTTCCACAAGCATCAGCATAATCTTGTCCTCATAATTGCTGTATAGAAACATAATCCGTGCTGCTAAATAATATGTCGTTCTGACACACTGACATAGGTAGATTCATGTAAACGTCTGCCCCATCTTAAGCCTAGGAATGAACGAAGTCAGCAAAAGTACGTTTACCTTGACATAAGAATACACTAGCAAGCACAAACGCTCTCCCGGCGTTATAGAATCACCACTGGGGAACTCATAGACTAAACAATCCTGGAAGAAACTATCTTCGTCCCCATAATCAACAAGAAATCACAAACTTTGGGCAGGTCACCGACATGACTCCCTCCATAGGCTTTCTAACACCGAAGGACCAACTAACGTATCTTCATGCGTCGAAGAGCACCTGACCCCAAAAGTACAGTACAAGAAAAATAGTTCCACTTAAACATCCTAAGATATCAAGATATAAGACATACTCGTCCTACACAGACAAGAACTACACATAGATTCGGGCCATAGACATTCTGAAGCAAGAACAATATATTCCTAACCAAACACAGAATAGATTAAAGTAAGTCTAAATTCTTCCGCCGAGTTCCATTTTTAAGAACGCTACAAAGAGCGATAACTCACAGAATGAATACCCATTGCCTAATCTGAGTTCCGTCCCTTAAAACCGAAAAACGTGCATCCAAAGATAAATATCTTTATCAGACGAATAAATACATTTTACTTCTGTATGCGTAATCCGTGCGCCAAAAAATATGTGCGCAACACTGGGTCACTTTAACCCGCATGTCAAAATTGCCATTGTTGCTTCAAAAACTCGTGGTTTTTGCAACACGCCCCACTAGTTCAAAAGGTGAAAAAGTGAGTTGAATTTCTTTTTATTAGTAAGTCACACATTATTAAAAAAAACGTGACTGATCTTTTCCACGGATGAATCAACTTTATTTTGTAATATATTGTTTACACCTGGTTGCATTTAATTGGTCCATATATGAGTTTTTCTAGGTGTCCCTTAACTTTTGTCCAGTATATATATATATATACACATGTGTGTGAGTGTGTGTGTGTGTGTGTGTGTGTGTGTGTGTGTGTGTGTGTGTGTGTGTGTGTGTGTGTGTGTGTGTGTGTGTGTGTGTGTGTGTGTGTGTGTGTGTGTGTGTATGTATGTATGTATGTATGTATGTATGTATGTATGTATGTATGTATGTATGTATGTATGTATGTATGTATGTATGTATGTATGTATGTATGTATGTATGTATGTATGTATGTATGTATGTATGTATGTATGTATGTATGTATGTATGTATGTATGTATGTATGTATGTATGTATGTATGTATGTATGTATGTATGTATGTATGTATGTATGTATGTATGTATGTATGTATGTATGTATGTATGTATAATAATTAATAGTTAAACCATCACTTTTCGGCAGCAGCAACGCCTCATTTAAGACTCACGCCGTAAAACCTGATTTAACAATAATCAATCGACAGAACAAAACAGCTTTTATAGTGGAGGCAGCAATACCATATGATGCCCATTTAGATAAATGTTACCAACATAAATTTGATAAGTACTATCCATTGACTGCAGAAATTAACGAACTAGGCTACCGTACGCATGTAATCGTACTGATAATTGGTAGTTTGGGTCATGTGCATGCAAAGTGTGTGAGTGGATTAATGTCGCTAGGGTTGCGGAAATTTGAAGCAAAGGTTTTATGTAAATATGTCAGTATTAGTGCAATTATAGGTTCTTACAGAATATGGAAACTTCGATGTAAAAAACACCCATTTTGAATTACTGGGATGTTTTCCACACAGTCTACACTCAATTGTGCTCCTCTGTGTACTATACCATACGACTATTGTATTTGATGCTATATTTAATATCTCACGCCACTAGCTGTCAAAGTTTTTTTATGGCAAACACAATTCTGATAAAACCTCATTTTTGGCATGTATAATAAACAACCAATTGTCTAGAAAGCTATTTTTTTGAATGGTATTCCTCACACATATAACTTGTAAATTTCTAATAATTCTCATTTTTGCCATGTTGTATCTATTTATCATTACATGCCAATGTCTTTTAGAAAGCTTAAAATTATTTTATTATGTATGTATGTGTATGTACACAAATGGTTCGATGTAAAAACACCCACATATGTATGTATGTATGTATGTATGTATGTATGTATGTATGTATGTATGTATGTATGTATGTATGTATGTATGTATGTATGTATGTATGTATGTATGTATGTATGTATGTATGTATGTATGTATGTATGTATGTATGTATGTATGTATGTATGTATGTATGTATGTATGTATGTATGTATGTATGTATGTATGTATGTATGTATGTATGTATGTATGTATGTATGTATGTATGTATGTATGTATGTATGTATGTATGTATGTATGTATTTATGTATGTATGTATGTATGTATGTATGTATGTATGTATGTATGTATGTATGTATGTATGTATGTATGTATGTATGTATGTATGTATGTATGTATGTATGTATGTATGTATGTATGTATGTATGTATGTATGTATGTATGTATGTATGTATGTATGTATGTATGTATGTATGTATGTATGTATGTATGTATGTATGTATGTATGTATGTATGCATGTATGTATGTATGTATGTATGTATGTATGTATGTATGTATGTATGTATGTATGTATGTATGTATGTATGTATGTATGTATGTATGTATGTATGTATGTATGTATGTATGTATGTATGTATGTATGTATGTATGTATGTATGTATGTATGTATGTATGTATGTATGTATGTATGTATGTATGTAATGTATGTATGTATGTATGTATGTATGTATGTATGTATGTATGTATGTATGTATGTATGTATGTATGTATGTATGTATGTATGTATGTATGTATGTATGTATGTATGTATGTATGTATGTATGCATGCATGCATGCATGCATGTATGTATGTATGTATGTATGTATGTATGTATGTATGTATGTATGTATGTATGTATGTATGTATGTATGTATGTATGTATGTATGTATGTATGTATGTATGTATGTATGTATGTATGTATGTATGTATGTAATTAATCTCGCCCTCATGGATCCTTACCTCTTCAAAAATACTCACAAACATAATTCTTCAATAAACTCAGGAATTACTGGCCTACACAAATAATGGCCTCTATAACTTTTGCACTGCGCAGGCATACTCAAAACACACACTGTAGGGCCGACCTCTCCAGTCGGTGCCCAAAAACAGACTGCAATTAGTTCACACCCTAGTCCCGCCAAAAAAGACACGAGACCCGGCTGTTTTAAAAAACACAACTCAGTCTCAATACTTGCATGGGCTAGTCACACGAGCTTACTCACAACTCACGACAGTTCAGAGAAAACACATCTCCGCAATTTGAACTGACCAGTGTTCGCCACGCTTACTGACTTGGAAACTTCTCGAACATACGAGGGAATTCCCCTAATACCATTTTAACTTAACATCAGCTTAACCAAGCAACGTAACCCGCAATCGAATCTATTCGCTTAACATTTTCAAGATCACTCCCCCTTGCTAATATTTACTCTGTATCAGTTGCCACACCGCCCGGGAAAAAAATGATTTATCGTTTTTTTTTTGAAAATTTAAGTCCCAAAAATTTAGAGATAAATGAAATTATATTATATGGCTACCAAAAAATGTACCTTTAACAAATGAAAATAGTACATCTACCAGAAATATCAGCAATAAATGTAATATTACAACTAAAACATCAAACATAATCAATCAAATATCCCAATGAATGTTACCGATGTAAATTACAACAAAAGCATCAATCATAATACAAGCATACCAAAATTAATCTTAGTAGAACACTAAGCTAAGTACATTTAGTACAAGCAACAACCAATAGAAAGTGAAAGAACAAGATCAAGCAACAGAAGAATGATCTGTAGTAAAGGAAAGTTAGAAATCGGAAAATGAGAAACTATCAATAATACCACATAATAACTAATAAGTAAAACGATTTCATGAAAAATAAATACAAATTTACCAAAATATTAGTTACATTATATTAAGTTATATAATTCACTCAAGAATACAACGAATGAAAGTATAAGTATTGAAAGAAGAAGAAGTATACAAGTAGAATGAAGAGAAACGAAGATGTGATACGGAAATATAAACAAGATATGAACACATATCGGAAAGACAACAAAAGGATAGAATTAAATGAAGAATAGTCAACAAAGACGAATGGAAAGCAAAGGTATGAACGCATAGAAAGTCAATAACAATACATACTAATAAATATATCTTTCAAAAATAAAATACAAACATGATTACAAGGCACAAAATAAAATGTCAAAGTATATCCATACTAACACCACAAAAAGAATAATTCATAACTAAACAAAGTCTAATAAGTAATTTAACTAAGTTACAAAAGTTATACTTAACACTGAAAATAAATTATAAACCTTACACAAACAAATAATAGCATTTGCGATAACTAAGTTTTGACCTAACGCACAATCAACCGCTAAATAATAAAAATACATCATAATATCAAATAAGACAAGTTTCCAAAGAAGTAATATCCCTTTCAATCATAGGGCACACAAAAATAAATTACAATGCCAAAAAACAATTTTTTTCCCCAAAATTACCATACAAAATATTTCAGAACGATAAGTTATCAAAAAAAAATTATTATTTAAGTAATTCTATGTCATAACTAATAAACTAACAATGAAATTAACTTTTAACAAAATGAGAGAAGCATAACATATCTTATCTCTAGACAAACACTTAAATCAAAACATGTAAGTTTTTCTTTTCCCTCAAAAAATACATCACCAAAAAAAAAAACACCTAAGAAAAATACGATGTCATCTGTATATCAACTTTCCAACATACAAACATAACATAATGTATATAGAGAGTATGTATTATAACAATCCGTCTATATTCTTCAAACAAACAATAGAATAGATGTGTCTATCAATTTTACAAAAAAGTTCACTTTAATTTATAAGTTAATTCTGATTGACAGTAGCGTTGAGCTTCAGTGTTATTTAACTGTAAATTTATATCTTACTCAGCCTAGTATGATATATACTATAAATAAATCTAAAATTTAATGGTACAATAGATATGAAAAAGAAGTCCTATAAAAATACCTACAAAGGTTTTGTTTATCAAATTAATTTGTTGCAAAATGTTGAAAAAATCGTATTATTTAAATTCTAGGTACTATGCTATGACAAGGTCAGTATTTCACCATATGTTAACAACTCAAATACAAAATTATTTCTGATACATGCAAGATAATTTTTCAAAATCATATTACACAACATAACAATAAATCCACATAATTATCCTAACAATTACAGCTACAACCCGAAAAATATACAGATCGATAATTATGATCTAAATGAGCACAGGTTTGACACCGCTCACTGCATTTATCAAAAATTACACACAAATTATTACCAACACATATGTTACACACAATCAAAACAGAATAGTATACAATTGCATAAAAAATTGGACTGGTACATTATCGAAACAATCATATATGTTCTACAAAAAAAAATATATATGTAGCAATCAAATGATGCATAAAAATGAACATCATAATGTTTCAAAGAAATTACAAATATTTTAATACAACATCATATGATATATTATCCACAGAATACAATAACATGTACTATTCTACGGAAAAAAAAAATCAGCTGTAAAAAAAAAAAATGTCCCGACAATCTGTAAATAATTCTTGATCCTCCAAAAAGTGACTCATCAGATGTATAGCGAGACGCTCATAGGTTCCGCTTGATAGATAATCCACATTCTTCACGAATGATGTCAACAAGGGCGCCAACTCATCACAACGTCGCACGCTACGAGACAATACAAATAAAAATTTCTATTAATCATCTGTTAGATTTAATAAGGAAAAACGGAAAATCAACTTTCACGTTTACCTATCCCTTGTGGTGGAGTAGAGTCTTGGCCCCTTTTCACACATCTCAGCAAGTCCTCCTTAAACGTGTAAACATCACAGAGGGCTTAGAGATCACTTAACCGTAACGAAAGTTCATCCCTCTTGTAGGCTGAAAAAAAATTACTCCATTCACAAGAACGAGATGACCTTTCGACACCACTAGTGTGACAATCAATAGTATTATTACTTTGCTTGTTAATAACTTTGCTCTCATGTGGAGTACAGCTAACCTGGTTACAATTTCTATAATTGCTGTTAAGAACATTGTTATTTGTTCTATTGACACAGTTGTACTGTTTTACATCCCAGTTAGCATAATTACGATTAGCATTTTCTCTTGGATAAAAATATCTACTAGATAGAACTGGTTTTTTATCAAAAAGTTTATTACCAGATTGACAAACTTTCACATAACTATTTCCACTATAATTTCTAATACTCTTGGAATCACGATGTTGTGATCTGTCAAATTGTTTCTTGTTTTTAGGAGAAGAAACGTTACTATATGAAGAACTCCCTTGGTACATTTTAACCTCCGGGTTATATCTCCTATCAAAAGTGTTTTTATCTTTGCTTAAGGCAATGTGTTTAAGAAATGAGTCACACTGACTTGACTGGGTATGACCGAAAGATTTAACAATATTGATAAAGTTGATAATGTTGGATTTTTATTCCCGTTAATGATATCCACCAAAAGATAGATATAAGTGGATGGAAGCAGACATCATCATCATCATCAGTTGATAAGATCTCTATGGTGTTGTTTGCTCCACTGTAGTGTATGGAATGTCAACTTGACCTACGCAGTGGTGTGTAGACATGGATTGAGTGTACAATGTGCGAATGATGATAAGGGTTCGTGTTGTTGACAAATGTTCTTTTCTCACACTCATGTATGACTGGAAGTCATCGACACCAACGACTGTGTACCTTTTCTAAAGTTTAATTGGACGTACACACTCGACAGCACAGATAGTGACAAATCACAGGTTGGCATAATACATCATAGTACAGTGGATAAATGGTCTTGCAATGTTATGTTACATGGGCACTCATGTAGATTAATATTATAATGGACTGTCAGTAGCCAAGCCCTCAGCATCGCCCATACATATAAATCATCTGACTTCACTGACTGAGCACGTCAGCTTATAAATAATATTTCAGATGGCTTCTAAACCTAATCTCGTTTAGCGACGATTCTCCCACATAATGTTCAGCACATATTTTTTTCATATAATAATATTGAACCGCTAATAACGGGTTCTCATGTGTAGCAGTGATCTCTGGACTAAACAAGCGATAATACGGGCATCCCCTTTCTCTTCTTGAAAGTCGCTACATGTTTTGGTTCCAAGATGGCTTCACTCGTGAACTGTCACTCACGTTTGGATGCAGATAATGAATCTGTCCTAAAGTTAGTCATTCATAAAACATTGCATTGCTCTGTAGATTTGATCATGAACAATTGACTGCATTCTACAGAATATAGTGCTGCTAGGAATCGAAGTCGTTTTCATCGAGTCAAATATATTCTCTTAGACATTCAAATCGTAACTATCGAAAATGGTGGCTTCGATCGAGAGTTCATAAGAGTGTCTTTGATTACCTTGGTAGAGGAAATATGGAACTGCCATTCCTTGGCAATATGAATAAACACTGGGGTAAAGCATACACGATAGGTCTAGACGACTATCACTTTCCCCACAAATACTGAGATCACTTTTTCCCGGCGACAGGCCGACATAGGAAACACACAGTCCCTATCAGGACGAAGCCAAATCACACCACACTCTAGCGACACATCCGCCGAATAGCCTTTGACCTCTCTAGAGACAACAGAACATATAGTTCGACTTAGATATGTAAAGATATACAGATATAAGACAGACTCGTCCTACTCAGACAAACAATACACATAAATTCAGGCCATAGATATTCTGAAGCAAGAACAATCTATTATTACCCAAACAACGAATAAATCGCAGTAAAATGGATTTATCCGCGGAGTTTGATCGAAGAGATGGCACAACTTTCAAGGGAAGTAACTCAATAATGACTTTCCCTTAAGCACAAAAAAATTACCTATGTATAATATTGTAAGATATCAAAGACTGCACGTAACAGTCTTACCACACCTCCCGGGAAAAAAAAAAATGGAACATTTTTTTTTTTTGAAATACATCTAGGAGCAACGTACAATAGGCTCACAACGCATGAATAATGCGCAGATGAAAATATCAGGAATACCTATAACGCCTAATATGAGGCTAAGTCGACTTATGGAGCGACTGGTGAGAATGTGTCTCATAAACTGAGAGAAATTATTTCTCTACAAGTATATTTTTCCAGGAAGGTGTCATCAAAGTATAATACAATTCTGGCAATTACACAATGCCTAAAAAATTCATATCATCATTTCGTATTAGATATCTTAAATTTATGATTTATGAAGAAAAAATCATCAAAGCACAGCGGTGAATAAACATCCATGAACCGCTATGTAGTGATACAATCATTATATTATTAAATTACAAATGTGTATCTATCATGATATAGAAAAGGAACTACTATAGAACTAGACATATCAAGAAGTCTAAGCCCTAATAGTTATGTGGAATCATGTGGGCATCTTGACAGAATGTCTGCCATCACATTATCTGATCCACGAATAGCTCGCACAGAGAAATGAAAAGGTTGAAGAGCAATTGCATATCGAGTAGACCTCGAGCTCTTCAAATTCTTACTCTGTATAGCAGTAAGAGCTTTTTGGTCGGTTTCTACTATGAAATGTGCGCCTAGAAGGAATCTCTGTAGTTTGAGGATCGACCAAACCATAGCTAATAGCTCACGGTCTAAAACCGAATAATTCCTTTCTGCCGCATTAAGTTTTCTGGAAATATACATTACAGGATGCAGAGTTCCAGAGTACTCTTGCATTAGTGCCGCTCCAATCCCAGTGGATGAAGCGTCACTACGAAGAACGAATGTCTTATCTTTAGTGGGTAGCACCAAAATAGGTGGTGTTGAAAACAGTGTTTTAATCTTATCCAGAGAGCATTGGCATTCCTGAGACCAGTGGACCACATTAGGCAAACCTTTCTTTAGAAGTGTTGAGAGAGGTGCCATGATAGAGGATAGATTCTGAATGAATCTGCCATAAAATTGAATAAGACCTAACAGACTTCTCACCTGTTTTTTAGTCTTAGGGATTGAGATGTTAAGTATCTTACTAGTATTATGGTCCTCTGTCTTTAGGAAACCATGACCAACTCGGTGGCCTAGGAAAGAAATTTCGCTAAACCCAATATAGGCTTTAGAGGGTTTCGCTGTCAGGTTGTGCTCACGCAAAGTAGACAGCAATTCATCTAACCCTGAATAGTGATCTTCCCAAGTATCGCTGAAAAGACAGATGTCGTCTAGATATGCAATGACATCTGACCGATAAGATAGGATTCGGCGCATCATGCGTACGAACGTAGCTGGTGCGTTCATAAGACCGAAAGGCATAAAATTCCATTGGAACAAACCTCTAGGTGTTGAAAAAGCCGTGAGAGGTTTGGCGCGTTCAGATAAAGGAACTTGCCAATATCCTTTAGACAAATCAAGTTTAGTGAAAAAATGAGATTTGGAGAGTCGAGTAAGTAGCTCTTCCAGTAAAGGCATAGGTTCGGCATCGAACTTCGTTACTTGATTCAATTTTCGATAGTCAACGCAAAGACGTATGTTATTGTCTTTTTTACGCACAATAACCATCGGCGAAGAATATGCAGAGGTGGATGGTTCGATTATTTTCAAATCTATCATCTCATCCAACTCTTTCTCGACCTGTGCTTGAAAATGTATAGGTATAGGATAAGGTCTAACCCTAATAGGAGTATGGTCAGTTAGAACAATGTCATGTTGAATGACATTCGTTTGTCCAGGGATGTCAGTGAGTACATCCTGAAATGTTTGCAACATAGTTGAAACTTGTCGCTGTTCTCCTAGAGACAAATCAGGAGAGACAGTAACGTTCTTCCATGATTCACTGGAATGAAGTGGGATCATTGGAAGAGGAAGATTTACATCTGAAAAACTTGTTTCCTCATCCTGTATCACGGACAGTGATGAGTAATGACCATGTTGTACTGGAGAATTGTCCGTTGCTTGGAAAATGGGTTGCAAATAATCCGGACGTTCATGGAATTCAGTAAGCATATTGATGTGGAAGGTTTTATGCTTCCCATCAATATCGACAATATAGTCGACATCGGAAATTTTCGATATTATATCGTACGGACCTTTCCAAGAAATAAGTAATCTGTTTTCCCTACAAGGTAGTAATACAAATGCTTTGTCACCAGGACAAAGTTGTCGTAAGCATCTCTTCTTATTGGCAAATTGCCTTGCCTTCTGTTTCGCAAATTCAGAAGAAGAAGTTGCTAATTTGCATGCTTCGATAATTTTTTGTCTCAACGCGATGACATATTCGTAGGATGACTTTGTGTCATCGTCAATATTGTCAGATGTTATGAGATCGTGAAGCAACGACATAGGGCCACGCGGACGCGCGCCAAAGACGAGTTCAAAGGGAGAAAATCCCGTATGTTCATTGGGTACCTCTCTGTAAGCGAAGAGGGCCGCAGGTAAAACTCTGTCCCAGTCTTGAGGATGATCCTCAGTTATCTTCCCCAGTAAGTTTTTAAGTGTTCTATTAAGGCGTTCGACCATACCATTAGACATTGGATGGTAGATACTACTTAAAGATCTATCTATCTGCAGGGTAGACATTACTTGAGACATGGTATCTGATATTAGTTGGGTGCCATGGTCTGACAATATCTCTCCGGGGAACCCCAGACGAGAAAATATAAGCCAAAGAGCATCTGCAATATCAGCAGTAGTAATGCTCTTCAGAGGAATAGCCTCTGGCCAACGTGTGCACATATCAACACACGTCAAGATAAACTGATGTCCTCTGGCAGACTTGATCTTAAATGGACCAATAATGTCTATGGCCATTTTTTGAAACGGCCGAATAGGAATGTCCGCCGCCTGAATGGGTGCAGCATGCCGTGGACCTTTGGATTTAACTTCCTGACATACTTTACAAGATCGACAATAAATACGTATGTCCTTGTTTACCAATGGCCAAAAGAAAGCCGCAAGGACTCTTGACTTAGTACGGGGAAAAACCCATGTGTCCAGCACACTGAGAGTCGTGAGCGTGCTGCAAAATTTTAACTCTCAAATTCTTGGGAACCAGGATTTGAGAATGACTTGACGTAATGGAGTCTTGAACCATACGTACAAGTACGCCATTCTTCTTTGTAATCCACGATTTACGACTTGTGTCCTTATTCGGATCACCTTTAGTTGCAAGAATGAAGAATTTCTTCAGAGTGGGATCATCTTCTTGCTGTTTTATAAACGAGTCACGAGAAATTACCAAGGGATTATCTTGGTTATGCACTTCATTATCTTCAATAGATGAAGTTTGAGGCACATTAAGAGCCTGAGCTCTAGTGACTACAGCGTTAGCAATCTGCATGTTTTGCCTTTCCCACGTGGAAATTTGTTGCGGAGTGCATTCCTTGACTCCATGAATGCGACCGATGATGAGGTCAGCGATCGGATTCGGAAGAAGACATGCGTGTACATCTCCCGTAAAGAAAGGAGTAGCAATCCTAATGATAGCAGTAGAGTATTTCTCTAATGTGCCGCCAAATGTTACACACTTGACTACTTGTCCAGTGGCACGGGAAGGATCTACGAGTGACTGCCTAACACCAATTGTGGTGCATCCAGAATCAAATAGCACAGAGACTGGATTGTTATTCACTAAACCCTTATGTAAGACAAGAGAACCTCTTCCATCATGCGCGACTGATGCCGGAAGAGCAGGAAGAGGATGGCCACAGCTTAAAGTAGACACTGTGGTTGGCTCAAATAACGTTTTGCATTGGGGGCACTGAGATGCTCTCCCAAAATCAAAAGCGGCACATGCCATATTACTAGCATCATTATTATCTTTACTCTGTTTATAGGCTTCATGGGACTCTTGTTGTACAGAGTTTGCCTGAAAATGTGGTTTATGTCTTTTGTTTTGAGATCTACCTCGGTTATTATCACCTCTGTAGTTATTGTTACCTCTATTGTAACCCCTATTTGGGTTTGAGTCATAGTTCCCTTGGTTACCATTATCATATTCATTATAATGAGTATCTCTGTAATTATGATCTTGTTGACTCCAAGACGGATAACCCTGATAGTTTCTATAATTACTTCCTCTACGGAAATTCCTATAATTATGACCACCCCTGTGTCGAGAGCTATCAGGTCGTCTCCAGTTCTTTGAAGAAGAACCCTGAAATGATTGGTTACCTTGGTTTTGATAACTATTATGGTTACCTTTTTTATCAAATCTGTTTTGAGGTCCCTGAAATCTGTGTGAATAATTGGGATTGTATGGTGTTGCTGAAGCAACTGGCATACTCTCCTTAATCTTAGTGTTGCCAAAAGTCACGTCGGGGTGTGCAGTGACTTATTGGGAACAATATTCTTCCATTTCTTTTAGAGATTTAGGTTTACGCTCATGTATAAATTCAAGGAAAGGTTTGTTCACACATGACATAATCTTATCTCCCAAAAAATCCATAATCCAGATTTCATACTGCGTTTTTTTCTGTTTGGGATTGAAAGCTCAATCCAACGATTGTGAGAGTGCCTTTGCATGAATTCTGACAGAATTCTACATGTCAGGTACCATTGTCTTGTCTAAAAGGACGATAGCCTTCCTTATTCTGATATCTTTACATATCAAAGTCGCCGCCTAATGTTCATAATTATCCTTATCTGCTTCTCCTACAAGGCATAATCTAGTCAAAGATTCACCTTTCAAGTTTTCTGATGATATCGTCTTAGCGAATCAGTGTGACTTTTTATGAGTGACTTGAAAAGAACGTTTTGGGGGAAAGTCTATGCCAGCCTTGTAATATCGTCATGGGAAGAAGATTGTACCCCAGGTGGAACCTTCCACCTTGTAAGGAATTGGCAGGTTTACCATATTTTATAGATGCCTGTTAAAATGTAGATATACTTATGAACTCTCGATTTTAAAACTCAAATTCATTGGATATTACGAATTTTGAATCTTTAAGATCTAATATTTTTGACTCGATGAAAAACGACTTCCCGATGATTCCTTTGTTCAGCTATTTCTATTTTGTTTATGAATGCTAGTCAATTTTTCATGACCAAATCACTCTAAGAGCAACGAAAAAAATCACTCTAAATCTGACTAACTTTAGAACAGCATTCATTATCTGTATTCAAAAAGTGACATTGTTCACGAGTCAGGAGCCATCTTCTAAACCCAAAACATGTAGGACTTTCAAGAAGAGAAAAGGGATGCCCGTATTAAAGCTTGCTGAACTTTCTGTGAGACTTTTCTCAGTGCCATCATCCAGATCGGAATTGTTAGTGGTTCAATATTATTATATGGAAAAATATGTGCTGAACATTATGTTGAAGAATCGTTGCTAAACGAGATTAGGTTTAGAAGTCATCTGAAATATTGTTTACAAGCTGACGTGCTCAGTCAGTGACGTCAGATGATATATGTATGGGCGATACTGAGTGCTTGGCTATTGACAGTCCATTATACCATTATTCTACATGAGTGCCCATGTAACATTGCAAGACCATTTGTCCACTGTACTATGATCTATTATGGCAACCTGTGATTTGTCACTATCTGTGCTGTCGAGTGTGTACGTCCAATTAAACTTTAGAAAAGGTACACAGTAGTTGGTGTCGATGACTTCCGGTCATACATGAGTGTGAGAAGAGAACATTTGTCAACAACAAATATTCGCACATTATAACCACCCTGTGTCGATGCTATCAGGTACACTCCAGTTCTGCGTAGGTCTGAAATTGATTGACATTCCTTGGTTTTGATACACTACAGTGTTACCTTTTTTTATCAAATCCAATGGGTCCCTGAAATCTGTGTGAATAATTGGGATTGTATGGTGTTGCTGAAGCAACTGGCATACTCTCCTTAATCTTAGTGTTGCCAAAAGTCACGTCGGGGTGTGCAGTGACATATTGGGAACAATATTCTTCCATTTCTTTTAGAGATTTGGGTTTACGCTCATGTATAAATTCAAGGAAAGGTTTGTTCACACATGACATAATCTTATCTCTGAGCAACAAATCCATAAGTCCTTCATACGTTTTTTTCTGTTTTGGAAAGCTCAATCCAACGATCAACTGTGAGACGTGCCTTTGCAGTGAATTCTGAGAATTCTACACCCGTCTCAGGTACCATCGTCTTAAATAAAAGGCGATAGCCTTCCTCACTTAGCTGATATTTTTTTATCAAAGCCGCCCTAATGACATCATAATTATCCTTATCTGCTTCTCCTACAAGGCATAATCTAGTCAAAGATTCACCTTTCAAGTTTTCTGATAATTGATTAGCGTATTGTGATTTATCCACATTATGTGTACGACAAGAACGTTCAAATCTATCCAGCCAGAATGTAATATCGTCACTGGACTGATTGAACGGTGGAACCTTAACCTTGTAAGTAGAAGGTTTACCATTACCACTAGATGCCTGATTAACATTACTCATACTTGTCAATCTCAATTTCTCCAACTCAAATTCATGTTCTCTTATTGCTTCTTTCTCTTCAGCATCTAATCTTTTTTGTTCAGCCTCCCTGTCTAATCTTTTTTGTTCAGCTTCCCTGTCTAATCTTTTTTGTTCAGCTTCACTGTCTAATCTTTTTTGTTCAGCCGCAGCTTCTCTTTCTACTTTTTTTTGTTCAGCTTCACATCTCCTTTCCTCCACCTGCATCTGCAATTTCTTTTGTTCAGCAGCAGCCTCAGCTTCTCTTTCTAATCTTTTCTCTTCCGCCATAGCTTTTCTTTCTTCTGCAGCTAATCTTTTCTCTTCTGCCATAGCTCTTCTCTCTTCTGCAGCTAATGCTTTGTCATATTGAGCAACTGCCCATTGTTCTAATTGTTGACCAGTTTTATCAAGGGCTTTCCCTTGTATAATGAAGTATTCTAATGTAGACATGGTGTCTAACAATAATACTAATCACCTGAAATAATAATAATACCACAAGTTCTCAATGACTTGATTAATCAGTATACTATCCCAATATCTGTGGGTCACAAGCCTTTAATAAGGTCTTGTATAATAGTAATAATAATCAGGTACTGGTTTATACCATAATCCAAGTGCAGTGCACAGGCAATTGTGTCTTATGAAATATACCTATATAAAACATATGTCAACCAACAGAATACATAAAGTACAAATAGGACTGACAATACAAGAACGTTTGCAGAAATCAAAATAAATCAAATAGGGAAATCAATGAAAATAATCACTGAATCTGCAAAGAATAACAACACCAATGACGTCACAATATATGAATACAAATTGTGAATAGAACTGAAAGATAGAAAAGAGTAGACCAACAAATTACAAACAACTCAAAACAAAACTAAAGAACAAAGAAATATTACAAAAATAACAATAATTACAGTCTTCACAGCTAACACAAAAGCAACAGTTGTCGCAGCAAATTTTCAATCAAGAAAATTGCACCTATAGAAAACGCCCACAACGGACCCTCTATGACGTGGGATATTCTGTTGTGAGGACGCCGCCCAACCTTAAACACAACCCGCTGACATAGAAACTAACATACTATACAAACAAATAACATGTAAACATAAATATATATAAATTATGTGTATGATAGTATGTGTTGCAAAATAGGCTCAGTTTTACAGTAATGGCAAAGTTATTTTTATGAACATAAACAAACTGCCACTTTATTCAATTAAACATTCTGGCCTTAAATATTAAAGTTCATATATGGAAAACAAGAAGATCCATCGATGAAAATAGGACTTCTTAGTACACAAATACTGTCTTCCTGTTAACATTGACAAGAATTGATCCAACTGTTCTGTGAAACTCTGTAATGTCTAATGTAAAACTGTCAACAACGCTGGCCTACATACTGCATTCACTTGACAGGTCACGTGACGAAGTGTTGACAAAGAGCAAACCAATACTGCAAGTGTGTCGTATCAGCCACAGGAAACGGTCTGGTATCGGTAATCTGTTGACTTCTGAACTTCTGCGAGGTCAAACCCAGAAAGCTGGTCCACCAGTTGATGAAGTTGATAATGTTGGATTTTTATTCCCGTTAATGATATCCACC
The DNA here is from genome assembly GCA_024509875.1 of Oreohelix idahoensis. Taxonomy (NCBI): domain Eukaryota; kingdom Metazoa; phylum Mollusca; class Gastropoda; order Stylommatophora; family Oreohelicidae; genus Oreohelix; species Oreohelix idahoensis. Next base: position 578,297 of record JAMPIV010021111.1, on the reverse strand, counting down.
AAAAGATAGATATAAGTGGATGGAAGCAGACATCATCATCATCATCAGTTGATAAGATCTCTATGGTGTTGTTTGCTCCACTGTAGTGTATGGAATGTCAACTTGACCTACGCAGTGGTGTGTAGACATGGATTGAGTGTACAATGTGCGAATGATGATAAGGGTTCGTGTTGTTGACAAATGTTCTTTTCTCACACTCATGTATGACTGGAAGTCATCGACACCAACGACTGTGTACCTTTTCTAAAGTTTAATTGGACGTACACACTCGACAGCACAGATAGTGACAAATCACAGGTTGGCATAATACATCATAGTACAGTGGATAAATGGTCTTGCAATGTTATGTTACATGGGCACTCATGTAGATTAATATTATAATGGACTGTCAGTAGCCAAGCCCTCAGCATCGCCCATACATATAAATCATCTGACTTCACTGACTGAGCACGTCAGCTTATAAACAATATTTCAGATGGCTTCTAAACCTAATCTCGTTTAGCGACGATTCTCCCACATAATGTTCAGCACATATTTTTTTTCATATAATAATATTGAACCGCTAATAACGGGTTCTCATGTGTAGCAGTGATCTCTGGACTAAACAAGCGATAATACGGGCATCCCCTTTCTCTTCTTGAAAGTCGCTACATGTTTTGGTTCCAAGATGGCTTCACTCGTGAACTGTCACTCACGTTTGGATGCAGATAATGAATCTGTCCTAAAGTTAGTCATTCATAAAACATTGCATTGCTCTGTAGATTTGATCATGAACAATTGACTGCATTCTACAGAAT
>JAMPIV010021111.1:360000-572500 GCA_024509875.1 Oreohelix idahoensis | reverse complement strand
TGATTTTATTTAGTTATGTACTACAAGAATTAATTGAAAAACCAGCTTTCGCACATTTAGCAAGACGTCTAATATAAATAACTAAAGCATAAGAAAAAGTATTAATAATCCGTATAAGACCTACTAGGGCACAATGGGCTAATCACCTGTTTGCCAAGTCACTTTGATTACATGTCCCGCCCATGGGCCTTGTGCACTTGGGTACCCTCTACACCTCGTTTCACGGGGTAGAAGAGGTTCCGATTATGAGATGAGATGAGATGAGATAAGAACTACTAACCTTCTTTCCCCTTCGCAAAATCTTGTAAGAACACAATACACCACAGACATGAATTATTTTATCCACACTGGTTTGATTGTTGGTTATGCTCTGGGATATTCTCAACACCACAATGTTGAAAAACTGAAATGATCTCTGCCAAACTGCGAGGTACCTTATATCGCTGGTTTATCCAATGCGTACGAAATCTTCTAACTACTCCCCTCAACCAATTACCAAACTTCCATCTTGTGACCCAGTTTGGATCTCTCTTGTCCTCTGTCAATCTAAACGTGGGTTGGGCAATTCGCTACCAACTTTCGTTCGCGTTGCCTGTCAGTCTTTATCAAACAACCCGGTGTTTGCTGATTGGTCGGCTAGAAAAACTCACATGTCCCATAACTGTCACAAATCTGGCTTTCCCTTGTCTCTTGCATGTAAATGTCTTGACGAGTTCCTTTGTCGTGCCGGACTATTGTATCTCATCTGGAAGCAAAGGTGATTATTCCGCGCCAAGGGTTTTGATATCACGCTCCGGGAGTCCATTGTTTGCGTGGCCATTGTATCGTGCGTGATGGTGACCGTGTTTTTTTAAACAACGACAAAGACCAATTTTTTGTGTCAGCCGCGCTCTCCTCACAGTTAACAATAGTCCAAGTTGGTATGTCTCGTTAGATTTACCTGGGGGAATTTCGTATAAATAAATCCTGTATGACCAAGCAGGGGTTTAAAAATATTAGGATATAATCAGATGTGTTTAACAAGGTTGGAAACTGAATTAAAAGAATTTCTTTACCACCGATAAAAGAACAGCTGTCGTTCTCTAGATATCTGTCGCAAGTAATAAAGATTACAGTTTACAGTCCAATCGTGATTAAAAGATTACTAGAACAACGATGAAAGAGCCAATGTGGAAAGAAAGTGCACAGTGTGGGAGAGAATAAAATACGAAAGATGTAGGAAAATATAGGGCGGTAAGGCTTTGGCGCTCATTTATCACAATAGTCCCCTCCTAAAATGTGATGTTCATCAGACTCTTGACAGCTTAGTCTTCTCGCTCGGTATTTATTAATCCATTTTCTCATCTTTGTGTTTCGCTCCTATTTCCACCATTTCCTCTACTTCTCATTCTTTCTGGCTTCTGTGCGCAAGATGAATGTCCGAGTTAAATCCGGGAGCCGTAAAATGAGTTTCGCCGTGAGCTTCTCTTTTAAGAGCGCATGTGCGTGTTCATATTCTGCTGACCATGTCACCTTATCAGGGTTCGCTTTCTTGGTTAGCGATGTAAGCGGCGCACAGAGGTTGTTGCAATCTTTTACATATCTCTGGTATAATCCACAGAGATATACAAATGACGGACATCCCTTTCTGTGGACGCTCTCGGTGCATTCCTCAGCTTATCAACGTTTATAGTCTCCGGAAACATGGTTCCATGGGTAATAGTATGTCATAAGAAATGTAGCTGTTCACAAACAAGTTGGCATTTGGTGTGGCCGCCGGTTAGCCCGCCGTTTCTTTAAGTCTATTAAACAGCAAGGATAGCGTGGATAAATGTTCCTTAAACGATATAGTAGCTACTAGGATATCATCTATACAATTGCTGATGACAGGATGATTCAGATGATCCAATAACTTTCGTATCTTCCTTGTGAAGACACTAGGTGCGTTGATTAGCCCAAATGGCATCATATTGAACTTAAAATGTCCATGTGGAGTGCTGAAAGCTAACAAGTGCCGCAGCCCAGCTTTTACCGGTAGTTGATACTACCCTTCACTGAGATCTTTCTTAGATAAATAGCGAGCTCTGCTCAGCCTGATAAACAGATTGTTCTGAACCGGCAACGGCTCCGGTTGGAACTGGGTTACCGCATTCAGCTGTCTGTAGTCGATGCAGAGGTGGTGTTCTCCACTGGGTTTGCACAACAGCCCTACACTCGCACTATAAAGGGACTCCGACTTCGAAATTATGCCTTCCTTCAGTAAATAATCCATTTCTTGCTTAAATGCCGTGGCCATGGAATACGGAATCGGATATATTCTCATTCGGACTGGTGTAGGATCCGTGACCTCCATTTCAAACTCTGTCAGGTTTGTCAGGCCAGGTTTGTCGGTGAGGGAGTCGGCGTGGTTTTCCAAAAATGTCCTCACTTTTTGTATGCTATGCTTCCGTTAGGGTAGAGCAGATCTTCACATCTAAATGCGATTCATCCTGTATCACCGGGTACACTACAGATGACAAAGGCTCTTCTTCCATTTGCGTTGCAATGGCCATAGTCATGAGGTGCGCTGGTTCGGCAGGGGCTCACTCGTAAACGTTCTTAAGCAGATTTAAACGATACATTTTATGCTTTCCGTTCACGGCGATTTTATAGTTAGTGCGAGACATCTTTTTAACAACTTTGTAGGGCCCCCTCCAGCCGATCTGCAACTTAATTACTGCTACTTAGCAGAAGAAGTAACACCTTCTCTCCTACGGCTAGTTCTCGATCATTCGCATTCCGATTGTAATATTTGGCGTGTTTCCTCCTAGCCTCCCATACCTTCGCTGAGGCAAATCCCCAGCCAGTCTTCAGACGCTGTTTCAAGTCTTTGACATACTGGAAAGCTGATGTGATAGTGTCGTCTGCCTTGGCATCTGTCCATATTCTTAATAGGGCTTCAGATGGGCCTTTGATAGGTCTCTCGAAGAGTAGCGTGGTACTTCCCTATAAGCAAAGCATGCGACGGGAAGACACTGATCTCAAGTATCTGGCTTCTCCTGTGCCAACTTCAGAAGAATAGAGGTGAACGTCGCGTTAAACCACTCTACTTGCCCGTTACGCTAAAGATTATTGGGAGAAGTATGGATATGCCTAGTCTTGAATATCCTAAGCACCTCTTCTGTCAACTTGATTCAAATTGTGACCCACTGTCTATGAGAATTTCAGTCGGGAAGTCTAATCTAGCGTCAGCAACATGCATTGCGTCGCATGCTGGCATGGCTATGGGTACGCCCCACATGGAACATGTGTCCACTAAGATAAGGATATGGGTGTTCCTCTTCTTAGTTCTCAACAGATGTCCATTTATATCTACGGACACTCTTTCAAATGGGGTGCCCAATATTGGCATCTCCCCAAGAGTCGCAGGTGACGTCAAGTGTTTTGGTGCAACTTTCTGGCAAGACTTGACGAATCGTTCAATGTCACCGGCGATCCCTGGCCAATAATAGTGGCAGGGTATCCGTTTAGTCGTGCCGCTCATTCCCATGTGTCCAATAAATGGGATAGAGTGGCCAATCTCAAGCATCTGGTTCTTATAGGTAGTAAGAACCCCTAACTGGTTGTGTTCCTGTCCTTCCTTTATAGCTCTGCGATACATCAATCAAGTCTTCATAAAGAAGTCTCCCTTAGTAGGTGAGTTGTGTGTCCTATTTAATTTTTTTAAAACAACGCGCCAGTAGGGAATCTTCCATTTTGGCTCCCTTCAATACCTCAAAGAGGATATTGGTAAGAGGTTCCTTTTCTGTGTCCATTTTTGAGTGTGATCTAGTTTCCGGTAGAGGAGCTCTGCTCCTTCGGGGTGACGATTTTGTCTGCTGGCATGCAGCATGTTGGGGAGGAGGTCTGTGCTTGCACTCATTAGTGTTGTGATTGTTCAGGCGACAGTACCGGCACCATTTATCTCCCTCTCTCTGGTGTGGCACAGAATTTTTCTGATAGTGTTAGAGTGGTTGTCCTGTTTAACTTCCTGTTTCATCGAGATGTGTGGTCTTTTGCATGGTTGGTCTGTTTGTGAGCGAGCTGGTTGTTTTGGCGCCTGCTCCGAAAACTTCTTTTTGGCTTCTTGGGATTCCGTGAGAACAATATGGGATCATTTTGCCAGTGTAAAGATAGTTTCTAACCGGTCAGCGCCGTTTTCAGTGAGAAATCTACACATTTCCACTGACATAGATTCCTTCAGTTGCTCTATCACAATCAGCTCTTTCAACATGTCATAATCCTCGATGAAGTTTGCCAGTGTACACTTTTTCACTAGATAGTCTTCAATACGGGCTGCGAACTGTGAGAAGGTCTCTGCTGTGTCTTTCGTAGAACCTCGAAATGTTTTCTATTAAGCTTCTGAATGAAGTTCATATCTCACAAAGAGAGCTTTTGTCAATGTCTGATGGAAATCTTGCTCTCAGGCCGGCAGTTTATTTAAAACATCGTAGGAGGCTCCGCTCAGGCCCTGGGAAAGTTTCAAGTTCCGCTTCTGTTCTTCCAAACCAAACATTGTTGCAAAGCGTTCAAATCGATCTAAAAAGGCGTCCATGGTATCGTTTCTTTCCGAGAAAGGTTCAAGCGGTAAGTTCATGGCATTGGGTGGCACAGGTTGCAAAGCAAGCACAGGTCTGAGCAGGGCGAGAATCCTCCATCAGAGTTGAAAGCCGCTGCACATTGTGCCAGCTCAATCTGATAAGTCTGTCTTGGATTTCCAGTTGCTTCATTTTAACTGCATGCTCCCTGTTTCTCTCCTGCTCCGCTGTTTCGGCTTTTTTCTCTACTGCTTCTACTGTGGCTTTCTCATTCCGCTCCGCTGCTTGTGCTGTGGCTATCTCTTTTCGCTCCGCTGCTTCTGCTGCGGATTTCCGCTGCTCTACACCTGCCTTCTCTTTTTCCATTGCAAGTTTCTGTAACTCTGCTTCTCTCTACTTCTATATATATATATATATATATATATATATATATATATATATATATATATATATATATATATATATATATATATTGTTGCTTGTGCATTAATTATTATATTATAGTCTGAGTAAACGTCTTGTTACTCTGGCCAAGACGACATAGGGGTAGAACTGGTAGACAACGCACACATAAATTTAACTCGAATAATTACTGTCACCACAAAGGCCAAGTGAACAATCAATCAATACACAGTTTATTTTACTCAACGTTGCTCCACATAGATAATCTCGAAATCCATAAATCTTATGGCATCACATATACAGTCATCAGTATAGCTCTGTACCGTCTGTATCTAGAACACTGTTCTCGACAGATTTACACATTTTAATCTAGTTCAGTCTCACGTTCTTCACAGAAATCATAATTCCTTTCACAAATATACTAGCATCATCTCACGGAGGTATATGGACGATTGTCACTGCGCTATTTCGCAGTGCTTCTTTGGTACAAAAAGTTAGCCTGGCAACGCAGGATATAGCAAAATCGGAGAGTCATGTGACTCCCGGAAGCCAAGAAATCAGGCGCGAAGGTAGTCAGTGAGAATCTAGCCAGCGTCCGTGTCGGACGCAGATATTTCCCTTTTGCCAGCAAGTTAGCTGTGAAGTTCATGTTATGGACTATTTGTTGTAAGTGCTTGCCATATTCCGGGTCTGATGGATTACTAAGTTGTTATTCTAGTACAGTGTAGTGTCTAGATTGTATTTGTTACAGGCTGTAGATTTATATGTTGTCAATGAGTTGAGTGTACCATTGTCACTGTTTTTGCCGCTCATGGTGAGCGATAGTCATTGCAGTGTTTGTTCAGTTAAGTCGTACTGTGGTGTATGATACTGATAGATTAAGCTGTTAACGCAAGTTACTGGCATGTCATTATTATAATGTATTTCATGCGTTTGTTAGCCGTGTGAGGCCTGAGTGTGTTGTGCTTTGTAATAAATGGAAATTCCTGTTAAAGGTGTTGATTACTTATGTCAGCCATTGTTGTGTGGTCATACTCATAGAGGAGCGAGCTTATTGTTGTTATCATAAATCTACACTGCAGTGGTGCAGCCATAGTAAATTGGTCTTGACAACGATCTAGTGATGAAACATCATAGGAATATGTCCCGAAATAATATAATTCTCAGGAGCTAAGAGACATACGTCCACCTGCCACAAGGAAACACACAGAAGACCCTTGCAGACGACCGCTTACTTTTGCTGACCCCAGCTTTAACGTCTGCGAAATCCACCTCGAGGCAACGACGTAACTTCCTTTTACCAAGGACTGCCGATAATAAACAAACATGAATCCTTGTCGAACCATTTAATAATGGTCGTCTGACATGTTATGAATTTTACTCATAATATTACTCCCTCCCCCGTAAAAAAATGAAAACAAAGTTTTCATTACTTCCGTAGTGTGTGTATAACATCACTAGAGTGAAAGATGGTATCATCAAACTTCACTGTAAGTATGAACTAGCATAGCACCCAGATGTGTGCCACAGAGTAGGCAATTAAACACTCAATGTGTGGACATTAGCAAAGAACACTAAAGCCATTGACTACAAAGGATATAAATCGTTTTAACAGCAATGTGAGGTTGCAGTACTAAAAGCACTCAACATATAAAAAATGATGGTAGCAATCCATGCATTCTCATACCACACACCGTCCAATGACACCTATCTATCAAGTCTAGTAGCAGTAGTCAATTAATTTCATATTACTCCATAGTCATAATGCAAAGCATTAAAATTAATACAAATATGTAATAGAGACAATAGATGAAATGAGGCAGACAATCAACTACGAAAGTGAATGAATGCAATCTTATCCGTTAAAATATTAAAGTATGTGTACCTGTAAAGTACAGGCCATCAACAAAACATAGTGATGGAAAGAGAACAAATGTAATCTTGTATATAACACACTTGTGTGAGTAATAGATAAGACCATACCTATGTATTTTACGAATAGATAATAGTATGGAATATTAGCCATATATTGATGCAAAGTCTAGTGTGAGTGTGAAACAGATTTGTGTCAAAGATCAAATCATATCTGGCGAATAACAATTAATTAACACCCAACATTAAACACAGTAGTTTAAATGTGTAGTGTAATGGTGTTCTACTCATTAATAAAATATCACTCAAAATCCCTTGAAGTATGTCCAAATAAACTATTGTCACAATCCATGATTGTCTTCCATGCAATAGTATGTTCGTACGAATCAAAATGTTAACATATAAAGAAATTGCAAATCGAAAAACCATCAGATAGGAAATTTATTAGTTATTTCCCCTGATTATGCGAGGCATCATAGAGTTATGTCTTTTCATCTGTAGACGTCGGTATTTTAATTAAAAATTACAGCAAATGTCTAAACGAAACATCTTCAAGTCACAGCATTTTTAACATTCCACATAATATGAGTGCGTTAGCTGGTAAATCAAATATGAGCACTGTCATTAAGGTACGATATATGTACGTAATGCGCTGAGTTGAAAGAGATACCACATCATCTTGAGCCTTTCAGCATTCATCAACATCATGTGCCGTGTGAACCGATTAATCCTTTCAGCACTGTCACTTAAGTCACTGCAAAATTGTTCTTTAAAATGCGACCATGTAAACGTGTCCTCAGCATTGATAGCGTACAGCATACTATGGTATTCTCCATCCTCGGATCTTTTGTAATACAAATGCAAATTTGATTCGACGGCAGTAGCGTCAGACAAAACGTTATCAAACTCATAATATTCCACGTATCACTATATCAAGGAATCAGTCCATATGTTTTTTGCAACATCACCAGTCGCCTGCATTTCTCGAGGTGATCGATTATTGATCCAGAGACATTCAACTCTGTGGGTGAAAGGAAATCGAGCGTCAGGAATTCTCAAAATTGGTGATTTTGAAAAATTGGATTCTAATACATTTAAACCAACATCACATACATGTGACTAAAAAATGTTGTTTGGCGAGTTCTTTTTCAACAACGAAGACAGAACTGAGGTAATTTCCGAAAAATTAGGCAAGAATTTTCTGTAGAAATTCACTAAGCCTAACAGACTGCGAACCCGTTTCTTAGTTCTAGGAATTTCAAGATTCAAGATTTTAGAGATAGCTGAATCTTCAGGTTTAAGAAAACCACTTCCTACCTTACGACCAAGAAAAGAAATTTCAGTGAATCCTATTCTTGTTTTGGAAGATCTAGCAATAAGATTATGAAAACGCAATGTATTACACAACGACCGAATTCCAAGAACATGTTCTTCCAAGGATTGATGAAAAAGACAAATTTCATCAATATACGTAATTAAGTCATCACGGTCAGAGAAAAGTTTGCGCATCATGCGAACGAAGGTAGCAGTAGATATTCTATTAAGTAGAGAATCTAACAAAGTAAGATGCTCAGCGTAACAAAGAGCATTGAAACAGTCAAATAATAGTCTCAATATGTGTGCATTCTACATAAGAATGACCCATAAAATGAACAACATTATTAGCCTCATCATAAGTAACACAGGGAAACAAGATCTCCTGTACATGCTTAGTGGAAAGAAAACATTCACGTCTCTGCAAAGGAACAAATACGAAGTTATTATATTTAGTAAATAGTGTAACACTCCTTGTAGCACTTGAAAATAGAAATAGTATTGTCAAAACTGCCACACTACCCAAAGTAGCGGCTAGTACATACCACATGAAATCATGGGATGTCAGCAACTGAAAGAAACAAGCTGAAGGAATATTAATATCCATGATGTTCCTATATGAAAAGGCAGAATCAAATATTAAAAAGACAATGGCAAAAAGGAAAACAAACCGCCAAACATACTGTTTCTAAACTTATCCTCCAGGAGATACCCGAAATACAGAGGATGATAGAAGAACAATGTGCCCAAGAAAACATTAAAATCTATGTGCCGCTGAATGATGTATCAATTGCCCATCAAAACAATAATCTCGAAAGTACGCTCCGTTGTCACGTTCGACAACCAAGCGTGCATCCACATCTGAATAAAAATAAATAAGTGCCTCCCTATCTTTGAAACTTATGATAGGTAAAAGACGTACAAATTTCACGTCAGCAGTGAACTGGAAAAATTCACCCAGTGCTTGCCATGTAGTGCCTGGTGGCAGATTTCGCACCAGATCTATGCGTGAGTATGCACCATTACCACCATAAGGCATTATATTTTCAAGAAACTGTGATCAGGGGTGGTACGCAACTTTAGGCACATGAGAAACATGGTTATTATTATTTCTCATGGATGTCATATATTTATTATAAGATGTATCATACTCTCTGGACTGAGTATGATACCTATCCCCATTCGAGCCTGTAGGATTGGAGCATGTCGTAGAAGACAGCTTAATAGGCATAATTAAACATTTTTTCCAGAAGTACTGGTATTAGTTTGACCCTGTAAGTTTTTATCTCGTTATTATCAACCCCATGTGTAACACCATGACTCTTATCAGTAAATTTTGTTCCCCTTCGACAACCTCATCTACACTCTGAAGAGTAGGTGTACTGTGCGCATGTCTCCATGACTTATTCTCAGAAAAGGCAGTATTGTTTCGAACAGAAACACTGGCATTAGAGTGATGTCGAGGGAAGTTGTATCTGCCTCGACATGATATCTTCACGTTATTAGGTTGTGCTGACCTGTTTTTATCACACTTAGTATAACTGGCCTGTTGTACAATAGTTTTTTTTATAACTAGTGTTTGACTATTGTGGTGTCTGCCCATGCACACCACATGTTAGATTTATTGAGTTTGAGTTAGTGCTGATAAATGCGGCACTATTTGGAATATTGAAAATGAGGCGCATCGGAAAATGACGTAGAAGATTGTTGATACGTGTATGGCCAAGGTGGAGTAAAACCTTGATTTAATATTAGACAAACATAAAGGTATGTTTTCAGGCACTCGTAAGAAATAAAGAAGTAGAACACTTGGACAACAGAAAAACAACAGACGTGAGTGGCTTACCCAGGGTTCGAACCCCGTACCTTCCGTACGACAACTCCGCCTAGCTATACAAGCGAATCACACTGACCCCACGGCCAGCTAGGCATCCCCAAAAAAGGATGCTTTACTGACTAGTCATCAGTGCGAAACACAAGATAACACCAGCTTTGTGACAGCTGTGTTTTTTGGCTGTGTTTTCTTTTAAGTTCCAGTAGGAACCTACTACGAATTGTTTACCTTCTGACAGGAGATAGTTTGTACAAGAGCACGAATACTCTTGAAATAGAATTAATATGTATTGAGGAAGTTAATAAATAAGGATTAATCGGAACGAACGAGTATGCATGCTACAAGGAATATAAGTTATTAAAGGATGTCGAGTTCGTTTCAAAAAGGAAGACTGTTTTAGTTCCTCATTGGTCAGTTAAAGAACCTGCATGTATGTTGGGAAGTATGGAACAAAACTATAAACGTTGAGAGATTTCACCCTGGATGTAATGGGGTAACGAGCATTATTATGAGCAACCGCAGGAGCAATCAAATATACATTAACAGAATCAACATATACTTTAACTGTGGACAGGGGTAGCACTTTACCTGAAATAATAATAAACGAACACACAATATATTCAAACAGCGCCCCACCACAGATATGGGAGGCTGTCGTCCGTTGGATTTGAAGGACATATGAAGGTTGCTCAAGCCATGTGCAGACAGAGTCCTATGTTGGGACAATATCAGGAAGTTTAATCAATCAGTCGCTGTCACATTATTTAATACAGCAAGTAACTTTTTATGCAGAGACAGCTGTTGGAATGCAATTCTGTGCAGACATAAAATTTACAATATTAGTAAACTAGGTCATGCCTAGACCTGGTACCTTACTTGAGGATCTGAAAAAACATTATATCCATGACGAAATCGTTCACGCTTATTTACCATCAGAGGGATGCTATACCAATCTGACGAATATCTTCACATGAAAAATATAAATCTGGGATTTTACGAGGAGGTCGTTTCGCTGAACAAGTGGTCTCGGAAGTACTACATCAAACCGTTAAGACATTGACAAGGTTACCTCTTCAGTCCATTCGGTCACTCGTTGGAAATTAACATTTCGTCTCTATCATTATATATTGACACTATCTCTACAATGTGTCTCACACGAGTGAAGGTCAGACATTTTCGACGTTGAATTCATTGTCAAAATTCCCATTGAACTGAATACTCAGTGAACGAGTTACGAGAACGTCTTCAGATTACGTCATCATGGTTGCTGATTACTACATTATAAGATTACTACATTATCCACTTTGGATTTCAATTTAATATTGCGTGGAACGATGCATTGGAGTTACAGCGAAGAATGGATGCTCATGGTCGATTCAGATAAGTAATGTTATGTAACATCATGGTTGTTGGTCCTATCATTGTTGGGCAAATCTCGCTTCTTTTATGTTATATGTTTCTTTTCTTTGTCTCTTGCGGGCGACTGTTTAGGAGACATTTTACGTTTCAGTGTCGTATTTCTATTGGTTGATTGCATTAATTTCTTTCAGGGATTCAGCATTTAGTGCTGTCGCGATTACCGCTCTGTTTGAAATTAAGGCTTTCATGCGTGTTAGCTGTGCTGTGATTCGTCATATTTTTTTAAATTTCAATTTTGCTTGGAAATTTAGTCTTACGTGGGTCTTTCCTGGCTATCTTTTGTAAGATTTACATTAAGTGTAAATGTATTGGTCGTCTCGTTTATTACTGGTGGAAACTTAAACTTTCTTTTGTCTTAGAATTTTCGACTATTTACAAGTTTGTCGTTTCCTTATTTTGTTTCCACCAATGTCTTTCGTTAGTCATGTGATAATTTTCCTTTGCAGCATATATATGATACACTATTTATTGATTAACTATAATTCCATAATATTGTTGGTGATATATCCTACGATTCTTGTCGATAACAAGAAGCAGGATCATAAACGCTAATTATTATATTAATAAGCGTCTAAGTGAGTTGTGCAGGTGATATAGTTATATATATATTCACATTGTGACTACACCAATCAGACACACTATTCCATAGTGTGATGGACTAAGTAAGGCAGAGGATAACATAGATATTGATTTATTGTTTAGAAAAGTTATAATTTGTGGTGTACTATGGCGACTCTTAACCATTTTATTAAACAGGGCAAAGCTCTGAGTATGGAAGGTGATATTTTAAAAAATTTTGCGTTGACTGCATATGAAAAAGCAGAGGCAAAAGAAGAAAGAGAAAGAAATGAGAAAAGAGAAAGAGAAGAAATAGAAAGAAATGAGAAAAGAGAAAGAGAAGAAAGGGAATTTGCTATGGCGCAAAAAAAGCAAATAAGGAAGAAAGAATTCGTATAGCAGAAATCGCTGCGGAACGAGAGAAAATGGAACATGAAAAGGCAAATCGTTTAGCTGAAATTGCTGCCGAGAAGGCAAAATTTGAAAGGGAGAAAGCTTTTGAGGTTGAGAAACTTCGTTTTCAACAACATCATGTTTCCCATGATTCAGATAGTAAGGGGTCATCGAAGAAGGAAATCACAACCCCTAACTTTAATTTAAGACTACCACCTTTTTCACCCCCTCACGACGATATAAGTTTTTATTTATTAAGATTTCAGGAAAGAGTCTCTTGTTTAAATATTGATAAAGATTCATGGTCGTGCGTTTTTTCGGGTCTCCTCACAGGTGATGCAGTTGGGGTCTATCTGGGTATAGACCAAGATAAAAGACATGATTTTCAGGTCGTAAAGGCAGCATTCATACGCAGATATGGTCTAGATCAGGAAGGCTATAGACAAAAATATCGATCCATGTTGCCGATAGAGGGTAAAAACTTTGAGGATTTTGTTTCCTCCATAAAACTATGTCTCCAAAGAGGGGTTGAACAGGCTTCTATACCTAAAACTTTTGAAGGATTATGTGCTCTCTTATTAAGAGATAAAATTGTTTCTTCGGTAAACCAGAATATTGTATCATTCTTACAAGAACGTAATCCGACTAGTATCGAGGAAATGGAAAAATTAGGTCAACAATTTTCCGTTGCTCATCCAAACTTGTCATTGAGCAGAGCAAAAGTCTTGGACTCATCTACTGCGTGTGCTGCGACGCACGGGAGATCGCGCACTCGTAGTTTGGATAGACGATATAATCATAGAGAAAATAATCACACATCCTATAGGGGTAAATATAATTTTTACCATAATGGCTAACCTTCACGGGGTAGAGACAGGCATAATTTCAACAATTATAATAATAACCAATGGTATCGAAATAACAAGTATTCACACAACAAATATACTGACGATCATAATCTGTCACCGCGGGGTGGCCATTATGACAGGGACAACAATGGACATTCTCATTCAGACAATTTTTCAGATCGCAGAAGATCTCACTTCGTTAGAAGTCATAATAGAGCACGCTCAAACGCCAATGCTTGTCAGACTGTAGATAGACATGTCAGTAATGACATTCATTCAACCAACAATCACGCTAATGCGTGTAACGTTGATTTAGAAAATTCTAATAATTGTACAGAATGTAAGATGTTATTTCAACCTGGAGCTACACCCCGGCTTAAATGTGGACATGTGTTACCAGTGTTGTCGTCTTCTGATGGTGTTGGTACTCTCACTATACATAATGGGATTTTGTTTAACACTACAATTAAAATTTTGAGGGATACGGGAAGCACAACAGTCGGGATAAGAAGGTCGTTAATTCCCCTGTCGTGTTTCACTGGAACGTCTGTTAAATGCATAACTTTCGGAGGCACCGTAGAGGTATATCCCATGGCCGACGTAACAATTACCACGCCATTCTTTACTGGGAAAGTTCGTGTATGTGTTCTCAACCAGCCTTGCTGTGATTTAACTTTCGGAAACATAAAGGGTATAAAAGAATATTCTACTGATGAAATTTCTAAAGGAAAGAGGATATCTTCCTTTATCCAATGCTGTGACTACTAGAGCACAGGCGGTTGCAGAAGCAAATGAACTAAATGATAGCAATAATATCCCACACGTGACAATAAGTCATTACATAGATAAAAATGCATTCATTAACCAACAAAAAGATGACTCTTCTTTGGACGTTTATTCACTTTAGCTACGGCTAAAACTATTACACATACAAATAATGCCAGACATTGGTATCAATTTCATGACAATATTTTGATACGTTGTTTTGACAATTATTCTTCGGTACTCAGACAAATAGTAGTACCTACGTCATTTCGATCACTAGTTTTATCTAATGCACATGATGTTCCTTTTGCGGGTCATATGGGGATTGCCCGAACAGCTTGTAGATTGATGGCACATTTTTTTTGCCAGGGGTTCATAAGGACGTCGCAATGTTTTGTAAATCATGCACTGTTTGTCAGGGAGTTGCACGTAAGGGTGCGCATCAGTTTGCACCCCTACACACCACAGATAACTCTGTGCGTCCTATTTATAAGATGGCTGTCGACATAATCGGGCCTCTTCCTGTGTTATCATCCAGAGGATTCCGCTTCATCTTAACTTGTATCGATCTATGCACCAGATGGCCTGAAGCCATACCTGTTAAGTCTATAACAACGATGTCGGTGACTGATGCATTATTATCGACATTTTCACGCATCGGATTTCCTGAAGAGCTTCTGTCGGATCATGGCACGCAATTCACTTCAGGTATGTTCTCAGAAATTTGTGATATGCTTTACATCCGTCATACATTGAATGCCAGATTAAATCCGCAATCAAACGGAGTTTAGAACGCTGGAATTCTACACTAAAGCAGATGTTAGGCAACGTAACAACAATGTTTCCCCATGATTGGGACCGACTGATACCAGCGGTTCTCTTTGCGTATAGAGAAGTTCCTAATCGTCAAACCGGAGTTTCACCATTTCAATTGGTTTTCGGGGCTAATCCAAGAGGACTAATGTCTATCTTACATGATTTGGTGATAACAAATGATGATAATACGGTCACGAAATCTAGTCACCAATATGTCACAGATCTACGCCAATGCATTGTGGACGCATGTGAGATCGCAACTGAAGCATCATAATTAGCAAAATATAAGACTCGGTCGCGTATTAATCGTGATAGACGATTAACATCATTATCGATTAACGATGAAGTTTTTGTTCTCTTACCACTTAAAGGTGATCATTTGTTGGTTACGTGGCAAGGTCCTTTTAAAGTTGTGGATAAGAAAACCAACGAGGATTACATCATCGACATTAGGGGAAAAAGAAAAACATTCCACACTAACATGTTACAACCTTACATTTCTCGACCTCTTCCACTCAAACATATTTGTGAATCTATCACAAATCAATCTCCGCATCTGGCATCTATTGCTTTAGTTGATGAAGTAGCAACTAGTTTCGCGGATGTACCGCTTGATTTTCCTGTGGTACCTATCCAAGCCTCTGAAACTTGGAAGGATGTAATCATTTGTAACGATTTATCTTCAGATCAGAAGAATCAGATTCTCATTCTATTGAAATCTTTTGAAGACGTGTTGTCTGATCTGCCTGGACGAACTAACATTATTTCTCATGAAATAAAATTATCGGATCCCACTCCGATTAAGTTACGACCGTATGCAATTCCTTTGCATATCAGAGAGCAGGTTGATAGCGAGGTCGACAATATGTTTAAAATGGGGATAATCTCTCCATCAGATTCTCCATTTTGTTTTCCGATGGTAGCAGTAAGGAAGAAAGACAAATCCATTCGTATATGCATTGATTTCCGTCGACTAAATAAAGTCACGATATCAGATTCTGAACCAATGCCTTTGCTGGAGGACTTGCTACCTCATTTAGCTTCCGCTACTTTCTTTAGCAAATTTGATTTGTCAAAAGGGTATTGGCGGATCCCTTTGATCGAAGAATGTAAACTGTTGACGGCAGTTGAAACATCGAAGGGTTTGTTCCAATACAATGTCATTTTTTTGGGGCTCAAAAATGCGCCTGCAACTTTTGTACGGATGATGCGTCGAGTATTTGGGAGCCGTTCTGATCTAATATCTTATATAGATGACATTTGCATGTTTCATGACACATGGGAAGAACATGTAAATGGTGTACAATCTTTACTACAGACACTGAGAATACACAATCTCACAGCCCGTCCATCCAAGATAGAAATTGGATTCAATGAAATTTCATTTCTAGGACACAAAATTGGCAAACATGTAATACAACCCGATGAATCTAATTTAAAACGCATACTTGATCTTACAATCCCAACTACAAAGAAGCAAGTACGGAGTTTGTTAGGATTGGTGAATTTTTACCACAAGTTTATTCCAAGGTTCTCGTCTTTGACTGCTGTCTTATCTGATCTAACTAAAAGAGGTATGCCTAACAAAGTAGTTTGGACAGAACAATGTAACCAGGCATTACAAAACATTAAGACTCATTTTTCACAGTATCCGATATTAAGACTGCCAGATTTAAAAAGATCATTTACTGTTGTAACAGATGCTTCGCTCCACGCAATAGGCGGGTGTTTGGGACAACGTTTTGATGGCAAGTTTCATTCGATCTACTACTTGAGTAGGAAACTGTCGGAAGCCGAATCCAAATACTCTATTTTCGACAGAGAACTTTTAGGTATAGTATGGACTTTGAATAAACTTCAAAAGTATGTGGTAAGTACGCATTTTACTATAATGACAGATTAGAGATCATTAACGTATCTGCAGACCTGTAAATCACCAAGTGCAAGACTTACGAGATTTGCATTGCAGTTGCAAGCGTATGGCTTTGATATCGTCCATATAGAGGGACATAATAATGTAATCGCTGAAACTCTGTCGAGAGTAATACATTGAACTATGTAACTGTCCTGGTTACAGGAAGTGACAACAAACATTATTTCTGTACATAATCAATTGATAGGTAGATTATATAGCGATATTTTCGTAGCATTAATACGTTGCTCACAAGTTGTTGCCACAAATTTTAACTGCATTTCACTCATCGTGATATCATTTCACTCATTGCTTGAATTTGATTTTCCTTTTTTTTCATTATAGTTAAGTATAGTTAATGATGGCCTGGAAACCTGCAGTTTCCAGTAGCGCGCCGGGGGGGGGGGGGGGGGGGGGGATGTGGTGTCTGCCCATGCACACCACATGTTACATTTATTGAGTTTGAGTTAGTGCTGATAAATGCGGCACTATTCGGAATATTGAACATGAGGCGCACCGGAAAATGACGTAGAAGATTGTTGATATGTGTATGGCCAAGGTGGAGTAAAACCTTGAGCTTTGTGACAGCTTTGTTTTCTGGCTGTGTTTTCTTTTAACTCTTTCAGTCCCAAGCAAAAAAGTGGGTTTGGCCCAAACAAAAATGGCCATACCAGTATGTTTTTATTGTTTTTGTTTGGAAATAATTTTTTAAAATGTTCATATTCATAAATAACAAAAGTCCATAATGGATGGCTATACTTTAAGAAAATAGCGTTTTTGAGTTGTCAAAATTAGAAAACAGCCCTAGAAAGGATAAAGAGATACGAAAGCCACTATACTGTTGATTGGGCCAAATGGGTCTAGAGAGAGGTACTGTATACTGGCTCTTGGGGGTTAAAGAGTTAAGTTCCAGTAGGAACCTACTACGAAGTGTTTACCTTCTGACAGGAGATGGTTTGTACAAGAGCACGAACAAGAATTAATATGTATTGAGGAAGTTAATAAATAAGGATTAATCGGGACGAACGAGTATGCATGCTACAAGGAATATAAGTTATTAAAGGATGTCGAGTTCGTTTCAAAAAGGAAGACTGTTTTAGTTCCTCATTGGTCAGTTAAAGAACCTGCATGTATGTTGGGAAGTATGGAACAAAACTATAAAATTTGAGAGATTTCACCCTGGATGTAATCGGGTAACGAGCATTATTATGAGCAACCGCAGGAGCAATCAAATATACATTAACAGAATCAACATATACTTTAACTGTGGACAGGGGTAGCACTTTACCTGAAATAAAAATAAACGAACACACAATATATTCAAACAGCGCCCCACCACAACAATATATTTTTGTTTACCATAGCATCCAGCAAACCATCAACCCTTTTTCTTGATTTAGCAATTTCCAAATCTTTGAGTGAAATTTCTTCACTCTGCCTTTCATTTACCTCTTCGAGTTTTACATTCTTACTCTTCTCCTCAGTGAGTAAAGCCTGAAAGTTAATCACCTTATCATGAGTCAAATTTTTTTGTCGACCCTGAAGGCCTCTGAGTTCTTGATTTTCAAGTTCAAGTGCTGCAACTTTACTCTCCAATAGACTCGAACTTTTTATGTCCCGATCTGTCACTTCTCTCATGGCTCTCTTATTCCTAGCCATTTTCTTCAATCTCCTCTTATGTGTTTCCACTATATGTGGTTGTAGTCGGGCAACTTTAACCATAAGACCCTGAATCTGAGCAACTTGTGCCTGAATTCGTGCTGTCAAAGCTTCCTTTGCTTTAAAAAAATTTGCTTTAATACAAACAATCTTATCTGATAAATCATCACTGTGCCTGGTAAGTTTTCTCTGACAGGCTGCAACGTTATCTTGAAGTTCCTAAACCTCAGAGTCCAAAGTTGTCTGTAATGACGCTTTAGAATTTGCAAGTTCCACATGTAATGATCTGAAGTTTGACCTATCAACATCTGCCTGCAATTTTAGTGCCATCACCTCTTCGTCTAAGTCATAAATTAACTCTCCCTGTCTTCAATGACCTCCAACAACTCTTATTCTCTCCAATACCATTCCTCTTCCATAGAAATATCATTACCTCCCCCATTTTCTACCTGATCTAGATTGTCCAAGAAAAAACTCTGAAGAGCTAGTCCTTGAAACCCAGTCTTCTTACCTTGCCATAGCCAATACTCTATGGCAGACGTAATTCACTATTATTGTGCTTTCAAATTGCTGAACAATAATGCAAATATTATATAATGAATATGTGAGCAATACTAGCAATAACTATTTCACCACTCCAAATTAACCAACTGCAAGTAATAATAGATGTTATAATAGGAGCAATAAAATTGACGCAAACAAGATGACAGAATACAGTGACAAAAGCCAAATCAAGATAATACTACTGATGAAACAAGGTAGAAATGTCTGAATTATAGAACAATGAAAAATATTTTGCTCTATCACACTTATGACAAGACAAGCATAATGTCACAACATATATGACATCTAATAAATGAGGGATAGCAAGAATAGGCCAACAATATCACAAACGATAATGGAGCAAAACTAAATAAAAATTACAATTAACTTTACAACAATAACAAACTCGCCAAAGAACAGGACCTTCACAACTAGAAATATATTGGATCTGGTTAATTCAATTAAGGCAGTAACACTCAGCTATGATCGCCGGCGCCTTAATTTGAACCAAACAGATGCATAAAACTAAAGAACGCCCATGAATTTCTCGACCATCCATTGGAGGTATAGCAAATTCACAGTTCCCTTCCAACCACCCGCCTTAATACATGAACATAGAGAAGCGAATATACATATAACATATAAAAAGAACTCTGGCAAACAAGATTCTCAGCATCACACGCTGTATGTAACTTCAAATATACTTATCTGAATGCCAAAAAATAAAGATCCTCCTGGTTTTCGCCTCCTTCCCAAGGAACGACGATACACACTCCGTGTAGACCAGGTTAGGTTTAGAATTCACCATCTGCGCACTCAAACAGAACTGCTCTTTCGTCAGTCGTCTTCTCGATATACTTGGCGAACAAATCTTGCGTGTATGCCATCATCGGACAATAAACTTCATGTTATTACCATAAATATTATAGGAAAGTTTTATTCATTCAAAAACTTTACCTTCTGAAGTATATACTTGAAAATAAGAACAGCAATTAATGTTCTTTTATCCCCACACAGGTCAGCAGACGACCCACACCGCCATTTTGAAAATTTCTGATTTTTCGCGAAAGTCCAACGACTTGAAATATTTCTTCTGACATTAGCATCCTACTTTTGACTCCGGATCCCAGCTTTAGGCAGGGCCGGATTAAGCTAGTGCGGGGCCTGTAGCATATGTTAAGAAAGGGGCCCTATATTAAAAAAAAATACAATAAAACCACACAAACATATTTGAACACATACATATTTAATTTGCATAGTAATTATCATTATCAATTAATTCGTGCTTGTAATCCTATAAACTTGCCACTCATGTTGCTGGCGTTGTCATAAATTTGACCACGGCAGTCTTTAATATCAATGTCATTTGCCTTTAAAAAATTAAGTAGACTTTTAGTAAGCTGTTCAGCACTATGACCTTCCATATCCAAAACTGTCACAAATCTTTCAACTGGTCCAGATGGCAAAACATAGCGCAGAGTCAAAGTCAGCTGGTCCATATTAGATATATCTGGAGTAAAATCCAATGAAACGGAATAATATTTGTATTTCTTCACTTCACAGAGAATGTGATCCAGTATGCTGGATCCAATCAGATTGATGAATTCCTCACACGTTGTTTTAGATAGATATGATGTATGTCCAAATCCTTTGTTTGCATGAGTACTTATATGCTCTGCCAGAAAAGGGTCAAACTTGGCCAGTAATTCTAACAACCCTAAGTAATTCCCGTTATAAGGGTACCCAACTATTTCATCACTGCCACGAAATGAAAGGCCTCGTTCTGCTAAAAACTTCACAACTTCAATTATTTGCTCTAGAAGTTTGTGCAAATACTTTTCTAGAATGTCCATTTGTTTCACCAGATTGGAATCGACACGTTCACCTTTGTTTTTACGCATCAACAGCGAAATTAAAGCTTGTCTATGTGAGGAGCTTTCTTCGTGTCAACGCAATAGATTGCTTGCATTTTTCCAGTCATTAAACCCTTCCGCAGTAAACTTTGATGAACATTCTGAACTCATAAGCTTGCATGGGAAACAGAATAGGCGCCCTTTACTTTCTGAATAGCATAATCATTTTCTTGCATGTTGCTTGTTTGTAAGTTTATGAATATGTGTAAAATAAGACTTCTGACAGTATCGGGTTTTCTTTTCAGTGTCATACAATCGCACGGATGAAGAGAAGGCATTATCAACATGTTGACATTTTTCACTTCCCTTGGATATGCAATATTCACGCTCACAGTCATCTATATTGTTCGGCCAGTCACCAATATCATTAGAGTTCTTCTTCGTTTCACTTATTCTTTCACATTCAGACTCAGTGTATACTGGGTTTTGCTGTATGTTTTCTGCTGCACAGCCTGCACTAATACTAGTTGTTCCTGTACTTCCAGCTTCAGCGGTTAGAGTACCACCACCATGAACATCAAAATATTCTGTAAGCTTACGTGTTTTTGATATCACAAGTTGATCTCTTATTTCTTTTTCTTCCTTCGCTTTACGTTTTTCACTTCCAGAAGCATAATTACGTCCAATATCTCTGTATCTACTGCTCATTTTTTGAGTTTTCTAACCTTACAAATCAAGAAATTTTAATCAAGATCGAAAGAGAGTGCGAGCACGCCGTATACCTCAATTAAAACAGGAAGTTTCCGTTTCTTAAATTCTAGTGTTTATTGTTAATGCAAATTCATTTCACAAAGAACGAAACAAAATTAGAGGGGGAGTCGCCTAGAGCCAAAAAAGTGGCTTCCGTCCAAACGTGACCAAATTTTCAACGCCACTTAAATGGCTTCCGTCCGAAAACAGTTAAGATTAAAATAATGAAGAGTCACACTAAGTCACCCTCTTATGCTCTTTCTCTCAAAATTTCGTGACACCAAATAAAAAGGCGCTAAAGATGGCCTAAATCACAAGATCATCGGTTTAACGCTCATATTTTTTTTTCTTCTCTCTAACCAGCGGCACTCGAGCTTTCCAGCTCTTTTGGCCCAATGACATGTCATTGCGAGGCTGGGGGGGGGGGGGGGGCAGTGGACTTTCCTTCCAACCCGGTCAGGCTCCTTCCCATCAATGCTCGTATTAGAAGATGACCAAAATATTATGTACATATTTATTGGCGAGGGGCCCCTAAAAGCGCGGGGCCCGTAGCATATGCTACTTTTCTACTACGTTAATCCGGCTCTGGCTTTAGGCCTCCATTTTTAGCTGTTTGTAGTGGGATCCTTAATAGATCCCTTGAGAACATTCAAGTGGACGTCTGAGAGTGTACGAAGAAGAAGGATCCTTAATACATTGATCAAATAAATAGAATGCTATTGTTTATACAGTCAAATGGTGCATAGATAAAATAGTGGGGTTGCGATTATCTTTGTCGCCCACGCCCGAAATCGTGTCGGTTTTGATAAGAGTTAACGCAAAATGAATGGTACTAGCTTTTCTAAGTCGTCCTTGAGAATTAAATATAACATTTTTACAAGGTCAAGGCGTATTTTTTACAAGACCGAGTGAGAGAAGAAAGAAACGGAGGGATGAAGGAGAGACAGAAGGAATGCTACCAGTGTCACGCGTTGGGTTTCGAATCGCAAATTGTAACGAACTCGCGTAGTATTGCCTTGGCAGATTTGAAAAAAACGACGCAAAACCACATACATGCCCCGTTCTATAGTCACGGAGTTGAGAATGTATAAACACTTAGATAAGGGAGACGGTAGTGTATAAACACACGCACAGCTCTCATTTCCTGTTAGTAGTGTATTTTCTGACGAAACACAGACAAGTTGTTTTATTTTGAATAAAAACGATAGAGACGGGGGGAAAGATGGCGGACTTATGGAAAAGTATAAAATTGTCAGTTAACAGTGGAAAATATGAAAATCCAAACGACAATGAATAGGGCCATAAAAATCATTTAGATTGATAGATAACAGTCTTCTGGTCAATAATATATTTCAATCTACAAAAACGCCCCATTATTAACGAAGATATCATCAAAATAAAATATATGTTCTGACAGTGTGACAGCCTTGCTCATTTTTTTTCATAACATTTTTGGGACGCGTTTTTGAAAAGAGGCAGAAGAGGGTAGTCAAATCCGATTGGTTAGTATAGGAGTACGGGAAGGAGGTTATTGGTTGGCATAAAACTAAATATATTTTTGCAGACTAACACATAGTTGTTTTTGAATTTTGTTTTTTTTTTATTTCGATTCAAAATTGTTAGTCGCATGAGCTCATTGGCCAGTCCATTCGATATTAATGAAAACTTTGAAGGCTGGACGCCATTTCTAGAAAATCATTCCCTTCATACGGACGATGAGAGTAGAAGTGTTGCTTTTTTAAATAATAATAAATAAAGTGACAGTCTGGACAGCGGCTGAACTGTATGAGCCATCATTATATGTTGCCAGTCATCGTACCTGTGTATTTCATTGATTTTGTGGTAAGAAAGAATTTATTAACATTATTATTAAAAAATTTGGTGTGTGAGATACTGCTATCTTGAGAATGTTTTACGACTGTAAGTACATAGGTCCCTAGCCGACTTAGGCAGGGCCTTTGTGGTTGTTCAAAACAAAAGGGAACTCATATGAGTTGTATAATACTAAAAGACTTCCTAGATACCAGGGGAAAGAGTAATCCACCATATTCTATGGAAGAGGATCATTGTTGAAGTGTCAGAGGCGTTGTAGCATTGGGGAGAAGAATAGGAACACTGGTATGAATTGTTACATCAGATGAGAATGGTTGTAATGGGTTGGTCAGAGAGATTTGACCCTTTTCTTTTATTTGAAATGTACCTGTATAATTTGTTGAATGTTAGTATGGATGTATTATAACGAAGGACCCATAACCTTTTTATTGCGGGTTTTTTACTGACACTAACATTGTTTCAGACACCTGGTGGACTGATCTTTGTGAGAGAAGCTATTGTTTTGCTGGTACACGCTCTCTACCACAACCACCACCGTCAGTGTGAAAGATTGGCCTTATATATTTTGAGATTTTGCTGGTACACGCTCTCTACCACAACCATCCCAGGCAGTGGGATAGGGGACATCTTGTTGAGAGTCTCCAGTTGGTTCTTCTACAGATTGAATGTTAAGTGCCTGTCTTGGCACTAGATTGTTCATCCACTGAAATAAACTGACTTATATTTTATTATCTATATAAACATGTTGACATTTCCACATAAGATATAATAAAGAAAGAAAGAAAATATTGAAAATAAAATAAAAGAGAGGGTATGATAAAAACACCAAACCCCTCCATTTAATACCAGTGTTAACTTTATTTAGTGGGATACCATTACCTACTTAGATTTCAATTTTGTTATAAAATATATATGGACAGAAGATCCATTGTGTTATTTGATTGATGTAAATAAATACTTGATTTCAAATTTGATTGACAGTCCTGATCCAGAAAAAAGGGTCAGGACAATAAATTGTAATATATCGTATTACCTAAATTTCAACAAAAGACTTACTTAGATTAATATTATTGATTGGTAGTCTGTTTAAGGTTGTTGTATTGACCCAGTCCTGTTTATGTGATAGAATTAAAGTGTATTTGTATTGGTTTGACTTACACTGCATTACACCTTCATTACCCTAGACAATTAGACGTAGTCACATAACTAATAAGTAAAAATATAGAGCCCAGTGAGATCATAGGGTGGTAGCAGCTAGGTTCCCTGAAAATACTTAACCATCAACTATTAGACTCAGGGACCTACACAGCTTGACCTCACCGGGTATACAAATAATATTAATAAATAACATCCATAACACCAAACCCATCACATATATTGGGACGCTCGCCCTGTGATTTTATTTTTCCTAATTAGATATTTGTCTGAGATAGGAATCCCATATAACATAATATAATAAAACTAAAAGTATTCCTGTGTGGAAATTAAATAGTGGATGAACTGTCAGTGCTTATATTTGTTGTTTAGTCAGAGTTGACAAGTTACCTTAGTATATTATTAACGTTGCTTGATATAATATGGCTGACTTGGCAAAGTTCAGATCTGCTGCTGTGCACACTGCCAGAGAGATGGATATGGATGGGCCAGAGCTGGTCCAGTATGTAACCTCAGAGTGTGACAAATTTATTGATAGAGAAGATAGGAAGTTAGAAACAGAAAAAGATTACAAATTGAGGCAGATAAAGAAATTAAAAGGTTACAAATTGAGGCTGACAAGGAGGCTAGGGCCTTAGAGGCTGATAGAGAGGCTGAGATTAAACGGCTCCAGTTTGAGGAAAAGAAATTACAGGCTGAAGAAAAACGACTGCATATGCAGATGGAAGCAGAAAAGGAGGAGAGAAGACAGATTGCAGAAAGGGAAGCCGAAGATAAAAGATTACAGAGAGAGCACCTAGGGAGATAGAGGTCCAAGGCCATGCTCCTTAAAATGGTACTAGCCCCTCTACCTCTGATGCTATTGCTAGTCAGGGGGCCTCCAACTCAGCCATGGGGTTCCATTTAGATCATTTTGGTGAGAAAGATGATGACATAGAGTCATTCTTAAGTAGATTTGAGGTATTAACTACAACTTATGGGCTAGAAAAAGAAAGATGGAATCTGAAGTTATCCCAAGGTCTTATGGGAACATCTTATGAAGTTTTTTTCAAAAATAAGCAGGGATGACCAAGACAATTATGACATGTTAAAGCAGTCTCTTTTGTTAAGATACAAGAAGAATGGTGAATTTTATAGAAAGAAGTTTAGAAATGCCAAGCTTTTGTCTGGGGAGACATACCACCAATTCTCTGCCAGATTGGAAACCTATTTGGAGAAATGGACTGCTCTGGGGAAGACCCAAGATCTGAAAGAGATGATCATGATAGAGCAATTAAGAGAGTCCATGGCTCCAGACCTGAGAAAGTTTCTCATGGAACAAGGTGCAGAGAGGTTGGGCGAGGTACTTAATGTCGCTGAGAGGTATCAGGCGGCCCAGGCAGAGGTAGCTAGCGCTAGAAAGAAACCTTTAGAACAAAATAAGGCCCCTCATAACCAAAATAAGTTTGACCATAGAGATCAGTGTAACAAAGGTAAACCCAACTTTAATAGGTCAAGATTCGATTATTGAGAGAGAAACCCACATTTCAATGACCGAAAATGTAATGAAAGAAAACCTTTCACTCAAGGAAAGCAATGGTGTAAATGGTGCAAGAGGGACACTCATGACACTAAAAGTTTGTACAAAGAAACCTTCTACCTTCGCTGCAATGAAAATGGGGAACAGGAAATTAAAGGACCAACCTGCTTGACACCAGGAACCTTATCACCCCCCAGTTTGTGAGGATGATGTATGTAATGGGGTCACCATAAGGTGTCTTTATGATACAGGTTTAGATTTTGATTCAGTCGTGAGTTCTCACCTAGTGAACCCAGATCAGTATACCCCAGAAACAGTGGAGATACAAGGGACGACTAAGGACGTAGCAACCATAACACTTCCCATTGCAGGGATAACTGTGAAAACTCGCTATGTGGAAGGAGTAATCAAAGCAGCAGTGATAAAAGAACCCATCTACCCTCTGATATTGGGGTGTCGTTATGTCTTCTTTGGTAATCCCAAGAGACCTGTGATCATAGCAACAGTGCAGACCAGATCACACTTAAAGAAGGAGGAGGATAATCCTATAAATACTCATCCAGAGGAGATGAGGAAGGCACAGGCTGAGGACGGATCACTCAAACTGTGTTTTAAGAAATTGCCTAAATGCCATACACCTCCATCTAAAGGAGACTACTATATGAAATATAAATTGATCTATAGGAAGGCTAGAACTGGATCCACTGGTCACGGACAGCTAGTACTTCTTACTTCGTATAGGGAGAAAGTGATAAAAAGATCACATGGGGGATCAGACGGTGGACATGAGAAAATAGTTACCACCTGTCAAAAAGTATGTCAAAATTTTTTTTTGGCCTGGCGTAGCTGCTGACATTGCAGAATTTGTGGAGGCCTGCGACCAATGCTACAAAGGAACACCCACACGTTGGGAAAATGGACAGGGCCTAGAAACGCCACGGGGCAAACTTAGGCCTGATAAGAAAAATAAATATGTTAATGTAGACACGTTGGATAGGAGGACTCCTTTTCACACACAGTTTTCAACTAAACCAAGTAGAATGGCTACTATGTGTAGGATACAAAAAGTAACCTCAACCCAGGATCACCCGACAATCCCTAGGTCGGAATTATGTGAACTGGATGAAAATAAAAGAGAGCGAAGTTCTCTTACTTTGAAGCTGAAACTGCGGGGAAAAAACATCAGGAAAAGAATTGGTAGTGGACGGTTCGTGAGTGATGACAAAAGGAAGAAAAGTCATCACCATAAGGCTTCCAATCACATGGATATTACCTGTGCCATGAATTATAAGTCGGCAAAATTAAAGGTCAATTAGTAGCCTTATTGGGGACGTGGACTGATGAGAAGGCAGAAGAGACTGTTACCTCATCATATCAATATGTGAACGAGCTGACCACTCGTCTAAAAACTGGCTGGAAACTTGCTAATGATAATTTAAGACAAGCCAGGAAGAAACATGCTGCATACTATAATAAGAAAGCGAAGGATAGGGAACTAGCTGTGGGAGAGAGGGTGCTTCTTCTACTACCCGGCAGCAGTAACAAATTTCAAATTGGATGGCAAGGTCAATACACGGTTCTAGAAAAGGTGTCTAGAACTAATTATAAAATAGATAAGAAAGGGAAAGAGAAAATCTATCATGTGAACCTTCTAAAGAAGTATCTGGACAGACAAATCCAGGAAGGAACACATTTAATGACCTTGGCTATCGCAACGGAGATAAAAAACGAACCACTCGTCTCTCATGAATACCCCCTAAAACCCTGTGAGACACCTGCACAGGTAAAAGTCAGTAAACACTTGACGAAAAATCAGAGGGAGCGGATTCAAAAGGTTCTGGATGACCATACGGACGTGTTAACGGACAAACCGGGACACACCAATTTGTTGGAATGTGATATGAAACTAGTATACCCAACACCCATCTGTATGAGAGCCTATACTATCCCATTCGCAAAAGAGAAAGCTTTGAAAGAGGAGATAGATTACCTGTTGAAAGAAGGGATTATTTCTCACAGTGAATCTCCTTATAGCTCTAGTGTGGTTTTGTTGAGGAAACAATTTGGAGAACATAGACTGTGCATAGATTACAGGAAACTGAGTGCTGTCACAGAAAGTCAGGTGGATCCATTACCTGATACCAATCAACTATTTGCCAGGCTGAACAGAGCAAAATATTTTTCTAAGGTGGATCTTAGCAAAGGCTATTATCAAATTCCAGTACAGCCTGAGGTTTTAGTTTATTTAGCTTTTACACCTCAGAAGGCCATAATGAGTTCAACATGTTGCCGTTTGGGTTCAAAAATGCCCCGAGTGTGCTTTCTAGGATGAAGCGAAAATTGTTGGATCCACTGAATAATCCATGCATCTCGAATTTCATGGATGATATCCTCATCGCTACTGATACATTTGAAAAACACGTTAACTCTTTGAATATGCTATTTGATAGACTCAGGGAGGCTAACTTGACTGCTAGGCCAACCAAATGTTGTAGTGGATGTAAAGAGTTGGAATTCTTGGGACATACGGTACATCAGGGTAGCATGACTCCTGACCCCAAGAACTTGGAGAAATTGCAGAGAGCACCGAGGCCACAGACAAAGAAAGATGTGCGATCTTTTGTGTCGTTGTGTGGGTTTTACCAAAAGTACATTAAAAATTTTAACTCTGTATGTGCTCCTCTGAAGGATTTTAATCGTAAGAGACAACCTGATAAAATTAATTGGTCCGCACAGTGTGAATTGGCATACCAGAAGTTAAAAGAAAAACTTACAAGCAAGCCTATATTGAAATTGCCTGATTTGAGTAAAGTATTTGTTGTGAGAACGGACGCAAGTAACGTAGGATTAGAAGCTACATTGTTACAAAGGTCAACTTCACAGATGGGGAATTGAACCCAGTCGCTTATGCCAGCCGCAAGTTGAACAAAGCGGAACAAAACTATTCAACAAGTGAGAAGGAATATTTAGCTTTAATCTGGGCTATAAAAAAGTTCCAGATCTATCTTCATGGTAGAACATTCGTGGTCCAAACAAATCATCAGCCGCTCGTATTCTTAGTACAGGCCAAGCATGAAAATGCTCGTTTATTAAGGTGGTCGTTGCTCATCCAACCTTATTCATTTACTATCGAATACATTCCTGGTTCACAAAATGTGGGTGCAGATTTCTTGAGTAGGCACCCTTTTGACGAAAATCAGAGTAATCAAAAGGCATAAGGAGCAAATTTGATCTATGTGTATCTCGGATCATGAACTTGCAGCAAGAAGCATGTTCTTAAGTGGGGAGATATGTAGTGGGATCCTTAATACATTGATCAAATAAATAGAATGCTATTGTTTATACAGTCAAATGGTGCATAGATAAAATAGTGGGGTTGCGATTACTTTTGTCGCCCGCGTCCGAAATCGTGTCGGTTTTGATAAGACTTAACGCAAAGTGAATGGTACTAGCTTTTCTAAGTCGTCCTTGAGAATTAAATATAACATTTTTACAAGGTCAAGGCGTATTTGTTCCAAGACCGAGTGGGAGAAGAAAGAAACGGTTGGGTGAAGGAGAGACAGAAAGAATGCTACCAGTGTCACGCGTTGGGTTTCGAATCGCAAATTAAAACGAACGCACGTAGTATTGCCTTGGCAGATTTAAAAAAAAACGACATAAAACCACATACATGCCCCGTTCTATAGTCACGCAGTTGAAAATGTATAGCCACTTAGATAAAGGGAGACAGCAGTGTATAAACACACACACAGCTCTCATTTCCTGTTAGTAGTGTATTTTCTGACGAAACACAGACAAGTTGTTTTATTTTGAATAAAAACGACAGAGAAGGGGGAAAGATGGCGGAATTATGGAAAAGTATAAAATTGTCAGTTAACAGTGGAAAATATGAAAATCCAAACGACAATGAATAGGGCCATAAAAATCATATAGATTGATAGATAACAGTCTTCTGGTCAATAATATATTTCAATCTACAAAAACGCCCCATTATTAACGAAGATATCATCAAAATAAAATATATGTTCGGACAGTGTTACAGCCTTGCTCATTTTTTTCATAACATTTTTTGGGACGCGTTTTTGAAAAGAGGCAGAAGAGGGGAGTCAAATCCGATTGGTTAGTATAGGAGTACGGGAAGGAGGTTATTGGTTGGCATAAAACTAAATATATTTTTGCAGACTAACACATAGTTGTTTAGAATTTTGTTTTTTAAATTTCGATTTAAAATTGTTAGTCGCATGAGCTCATTGGCCAGTCCATTCGATATTAATGAAAACTTTGAAGGCTGGACGCCATTTCTAGAAAATCATTCCTTTCATACTGACGATGAGAGCAGAAGTGTCGCTTTTTTTAAATAATAATAAATAAAGTGACAGTCTGGACAGCGGCTGAACTGTATGAGCCATCATTATATGTTGCCAGTCATCGTACCTGTGTATTTCATTGATTTTGTGGTAAGAAAGAATTTATTAACATTATTATTTAAAAAAATTGATGTGTGAGATACTGCTATCTTGGGAAAGTTTTACGACTGTAAATACAAAGGTCCCTAGCCGACTTATGCAGGGCCTTTGGGGTTGTTCAAAACAAAAGGGAACTCATATGAGTTGTATAATACTAAAAGACTTCCTAGATACCAGGGGAAAGAGTAATCCACCATATTCTATGGAAGAGGATCATTGTTGAAGTGTCACAGGCGTTGTAGCATTGGGGGAGAAGAATAGGAACACTGGTATGAATTGTTACATCAGATGAGAATGGTTGTAATGGGTTGGTCAGAGAGATCTGACCCTTTTCTGTTGTTTGAAATGTACCTGTATAATTTGTTGAATGTTAGTATGGATGTATTATAAAGAAGGACCCATAACCTTCTTATTGCAGGGTTTTTACTGACACTAACATTGTGTCAGACACCTGGTGGACTGATCTTTGTGAGAGAAGCTGTTGTTTTGCTGGTACACGCTCTCTACCACAACCACCACCGTCAGTGTGAAAGATTGGCCTTATATTTTTTGAGATTTTGCTGGTACACGCTCTCTACCACAAAAATCCCAGGCAGTGGGATAGGGGACATCTTGTTGAGAGTCTCCAGTTGGTTCTTCTACAGATTGAAAGTTAAGTGCCCGTCTTGGCACTAGATTGTTCATCCACTGAAATAAACTGACTTACATTATATTATCTATATAAACATATTGACATTTCCACATAAAATGTAATAAAGAAAGAAAGAAAATATTGAAAATAAAATAAAAGAGACGTTATGATGAAAACACCCCAACCCTCCAAATAATCCTAGTGTTACCTTTATTTAGTGAGATACCATTACCTACGTAGATTTCAATTTTGTTATAAAATATATATGGACAGAAGATCCATTGTGTTATTTGATTGATGTAAATAAATACTTGGTTTCAAATTTGATTGACAGTCCTGATCCAGAAAAAATAGGGTCAGGACAATAAATTGTAATATATCGTATTACCTAAATTTCAACAAAAGACTTATTAGATTAATATTATTGATTGGTAGTCTGTTTGTGGTTGTTGTGGTGACCCATTCCTATTTTTGTGATAGAATTAAAGTGTATTTGTATTGGTTTGACTTACACTGCATTACACCTTCATTACCCTAGACAATTAGACGTAGTCACATAACTAATAAGTAAAAATATAGAGCCCAGTGAAATCATAGGGTGGTAGCAGCAAGGTTCCCTGAAAATACTTAACCATCAACTGTTAGACTCAGGGACCTACACAGCTTGACCTCACCGGGTATACAAATAATATTAATAAATAACATCCATAACACCAAACCCACCATATATAATGGGACGCTCGCCCTGGGATTTTATTTTTCCTAATTAGATATTTGTCTGAGATAGGAATCCCATATAATATAATATAATAAAACTAAAAGTATTCCTGTGTGGAAATTAAATAGTGGATGAACTGTCAGTGCTTATAGTTGTTGTTTAGTCAGAGTTGATAAGTTACCTTAGTATATTATTAACGTTGCTTGATATAATATGGCTGACTTGGCAAAGTTCAGATCTGCTGCTGTGCACACTGCCAGAGAGATGGGTATGGATGGGCCAGAGCTGGTCCAGTATGTAACCTCAGAGTGTGACAAATTTATTGATAGAGAAGATAGGAAGTTAGAAACAGAAAGAAGATTACAAATTGAGGCAGATAAAGAAATTAAAAGGTTACAAATTGAGGCAAACAAGGAGGCTAGGGCCTTAGAGGCTGATAGAGAGGCTAAGATTAAACGGCTCCAGTTTGAGGAAAAGAAATTAGAGGCTGAAGAAAAACGACTGCAGAAGCAGATGGAAGCAGAAAAGGAGGAGAGAAGACAGATTGCAGAAAGGGAAGCCGAAGATAAAAGATTACAGAGAGAGCACTAAGGGGGCAGGAGTTGCAAGGCCATGCTCCTGAAAATGGTACCAGCCCCTCTACCTCTGATGCTATTGCTAGTCAGGGGGCCTCCAACTCAGCCATGGGGTTCCATTTAGATCATTTTGTTGAGAAAGATGATGACATAGTGTCATTCTTTAGTAGATTTGAGGTATTAGCTACAACGTAAGTGCTAGAAAAAAGAAAGATGGAGTCTGAAGTTATCCCAAGGTCTTATGGGAACATCATATGAAGTTTTTTTTTCAAAAATGAGCAGGGATGACCAATACAATTATGACATGTTAAAGCAGGCTCTTTTGTTAAGATACGAGAAGAATGGTGAATTTTATAGACAGAAGTTTAGAAATGCCAAGCTTTTGTCTGGGGAGACATACCACCAATTCTCTGCCAGATTGGAAACCTATTTGGAGAAATGGACTGCTCTGGGGAAGACCCAAGATCTGAAAGAGATGATCATGATAGAGCAATTAAGAGAGTCCATTGATCCAGACCTGAGAAAGTTTCTCATGGAACAAGGTGCAGAGAGGTTGGGCGAGGTACTTAATGTCGCTGAGAGGTATCAGGCGGCCCAGGCAGAGGTAGCTGGCGCTAGAAAGGAGCCTATAGAACAAAATAAGGCCCCTCATAACCAAAATAAGTTTGACCATAAAGATCAGTGTAACAAAGGTAAACCCAACTTTGATAGGTCAAGATTCGATTATCGAGAGAGAAACCCACATTTCAATGACCGGAAATGTAATGAAAGAAAACCTTTCACTCAAGGAAAACAATGGTGTAAATGGTGTTAGAGGGACACCCATGATCCCAAAGATTGTATAAAGAAACATTCTACCTTCGCTGCAATGAAAATGGGGAACAAGGGATTAAAGGACCAACCTGCTGGACAGCAGGAACCTTATCACCCCCCAGTTTGTGAGGATGTTGTATGAAATGGGGTCACCATAAGGTGTCTTTATGATACCGGTTTAGATTTTGATTCAGTCATGAGTTCTCACCTAGTGAACCCAGATCAGTATGCCACAGAAACAGTAGAGATACAAGGGGCTACTAAGGACGTAGCAACCATGACACTTCCCATTGCAGGGTTAACTGTGAAAACTCGCTATGTGGAAGGAGTAATCAAAGCAGCAATGATAAACGAACCCATCTACCCTCTGATATTGGGGTGTCGTTATGTCTTCTTGGGGAATCCCAAGAGACCTGTGATCATGGCAACAGTGCAGACCAGATCACAATCAAAGAAGGTGGTAGATAATCCTATAAATACTCATTTATACGCATTGAACAAGATTACCAAGACTATTTCATATTCGTTACCACGCAGTGAGACCAACTAAAGTTCCCTTGCAATAGATGAAACCATTTCATTTCCCTATGGAAGTCATAAGCATGTACATTTCTGGTCCAAACCCCATTACCCAGTCCGAAAATAGATACCTTCTGCACATCGTCGATCAATATTCGGTATGGCCTGAAAGTTATCCTCTCAAAAATATAACGTCTGCGACAGTGACAGTTTTTTTCTGCAAGAATTCGTACCAAGACATGGCTGCCTTAGGAGGATAATCACAGATAACGTGAAACAATTCATCGGTAACCCTTTCAAGAAAACACTCAAGACTCTGCATTTTCAACATACCACTAGTAGTTTCTACAGTCCCACGCAAACAAATGGAAGAAATGAGCGAATGCGTGCTACTTTACATGACGTCCTTGGTAATATATACAAGGAAATGTGCAATATTGGGACATATATATCCATTAAGCGCACGAAGCAATACGTGTAAACACAAATGAGACGACAGGATTGTCACCATTCTACATGTTATATGGACGTGAACGTACTTTTCCATTAGACAACCTCTTGCAACGTCAGATGAAGTATGTCGGAGAAGATCCCATCGAAATTATCATACGAGAGAAACACAGAGCACACCAAATAGCTAATCGCAATTCGCAGAAAGCTTTCAAGAAATGGCAGAAACAACACGACAAAAAAGCTACATTGGAACAATTTCAAGTTGGTGATAAAGTTTATTATAAGAAGCATGTTTGCGATAACAAATTTGACGCACGATGGCTCGATGGATATAAGGTACTTGAAAAGACAACACCTATAAATTACATACTATGGCATGAAGATAAGAACATAATCATCAAAGCCCATGCAGCACAAATTAAGAAAGATAATCATCGTCCGATAGCACCACCAGTTTTATCAAATGGCAGACCCATACGTAAAGCCACATTGATTCACTATAATTACATGGAGACGTCAAACCCCTCACACAGTGAACTTGACACAGATGATGATCTTGATATTGACACGGAACAGTGTGATACCCCAAATCAACTACAGGATTCTATAGATCGATTAAATCGCTGTAGAGACACGTCAGAAGACGAGGATGACAATCCGTTGGCGGAATTAAGAGAAAGATTAGTATTACGAGACTATCGTTTACACGGTCGAAGCAACACACCAGTATCAGTGCATGAGAACGAACCCCACCCTTCCATCACGAGTCAAACATATTATGGCAGTGGAGGATTACAACCGCTAGTTCGAAGTCTGCAACAACCCACCAAGCAGTCTTGAAACTCCATCTGGGACTGCGAAGATGAGAAGCCCTTGCCAGTAACAAGAAACAACATAACCCACCACAGTCGGAGACTTCAGAAGATCATACAAACATTGAAGCATCGCAACTTTCCGATGAGACACACAGCGAAAATAACACTGTTGATACGCCTTTAGCACCTTATAGTCAGACCTTGAGATAACAGAACGAGAAGAAAGCGATAATACCAACACTAAGATACGTACAGCTACCAAGCGCCCTTACCGCCCCTCATTGGGAGATTCATCGCCACGAGCGAAATTACGTCTACCACAAGAGCATGTACGAGCCAAGTTCAGAAGAAATCATCGCCCAGTTCACAAGCCTATTCCAGTTTTACAACATCGTCCTAATATTCCGTCGTCCTCTTTTTCCTGCAGAGTGACTGTTAACACAACATCACAATCGATACCAAGTTCGTCACATTACGACAGTCGTCTCTCCAGTAGAGAAATTACATAGTTAGAACATGCTAAAAAAGTTTCAAAATTTATGCAGGCAGTGTAATCATCGTAAAGTACTCCCCCAGCAAAGTACTAATCGCAGCACTCCCCCAACACCATGCTTATACGTACCCTATCAACATAGTACCTACCACTAAGTCACTTTATTATTTTTTTCCAGTGTTTACGTTAGTTGATTTAATGGTCACTAGGACACTCACACTACTCATGTAACTCCTTAAGGGAAGAGAGTATTGAACTCTGAAAAAAAAACAATAAGACTGTAATCTAGAGAAACACAGAGTCCTGACTATGTAGACTTATTCTAGATAAACTCACACAGCTTGTCAGTGTACTTCTCAAGATATCGGATTCAGCACAGCAGAGGATCGAGACTGATAATTATTGTTAGTATTGATAGTATTATTGTCATATTTGTTTGTGTAGTGTATACATTTCAGTAATA
Source organism: Oreohelix idahoensis (assembly GCA_024509875.1). NCBI lineage: Eukaryota > Metazoa > Mollusca > Gastropoda > Stylommatophora > Oreohelicidae > Oreohelix > Oreohelix idahoensis. The sequence continues at coordinate 536,574 of JAMPIV010021111.1, read as the reverse complement.
TGCACATTTAGATGGCAAAAGAAGAAAAAGAAAGAGGAAAAAAAAAAACATGGAATAGTCATAGCCAAGTTATGGAAATGCAAGAAATTCCTCTTACCCATATACAGGTAGCAAAGAGTGTACAAGATGCACTAATGGTGAACATCCCCACGACACATCTCACACCCTTTCCCCTTCACCACTTACAAATGATGTACCCAATTTATCATTCCGCTGACTAAATAACCACACCAGGATCATGACATGCTTCGCAGTATTGCTGCTTTGAGCAGTAAGGATAGCTTAGAATTAGTAGATGAATTACCAAAGATTTTATATGTGGCTACTTAAGAGATGATAATGATGACATTGCCATGTAGTCACGTTGACATTAACTTTAGCTCAGAAGGACCTTTTATACTTCATAAACTTCTTACGCGTATGACGTCTATAGTTTTAGACGGAATTAACGACTTCAACAATGTATCCAAGGCAAAGATCAGTCGGGCACATTCAAATTCTGACCTGATTAACGACACATGTCTTTCAATATCGCCCCAGGACAGTTAACTATGCACGTTTCGCCATGTCATTAAGTTTAACTCCTCCTATCTGGCTGTTTCAATTCAGTAATGACATTGACGGCAGATATTACAGACATTAAGAGTGCTGACAAATCTCTGTTTCCAGAGGCAGCTACCATGTCGATCTGTATAAAGATATTATATATTGCATGTATTAAATTATTATTGATGAGTTGCTGTATCTTATAAGGTTATGTATTATACACTTTAGTATTGATTGATGACACACCTATCCCACGTCGCGATACTTGATAAGTTAATTGATGCATTAGGCATTGGTAATGGAATGACATTACATTTATGGTTTTATCTTTGCGACTTTCCGTTTTATGACTCACAGTTTATAAATGTATATGTGCAGGAGCAGGTATAGGATAGTACATTATAGTTAGGGATTAGATAGTGTTTGATAGAACGCAAATGTCTCCCTGCGGGATACATTTGTCTGGCCCCGTGTTGTACGACGGACGGTCAACAAGTAATGCCTCGTAAATTTTAATTTCATTCAATAGGCAAGAAAACAGATACAAATCACATTGAAATGTCGCCCCAAGTCTGAAATTCAAAAATTTATTTCTCAATGTAGTCTCCGTTATTTGTTACAGTTTTTGTCCATCTTCTCACAAGGGCATGTATCCCCGCACGGTAACAATTTGTGTCCTTTTTTCTAAACCACTGGCGTACGGCGCGTTTAAGGGTCTCGGTGTCCTCAAAGTGATGTCCACGAAGATCTTCTTTTAGTGGTCCAAACAGATGCAAGTCTGAAGGTGCAAGATCGGGACTGTAAGAGGGATGTAGTAATAATGTCCAGCCAAATTCTGCAATCGCATTATGGGGCGTTTAGCGGTGTGTGGCGTGGCATTATCGTGCAACAGTAGTGCAGTTCTCTGATCTTTTAAAGGGTAAAGTCGCCGAAGACGACCTTTAAGTTTCTTCAAAGTTTCAATGTAACGGTCAGCATTCACCGTGTATCGCTGTTCCAAGAAGTCGAGAAGAATCACACCATTCGCATCCCAAAACACGGAGGCCATAACTTTCCCTACAGATGGTGAACTTTTGAACTTTTTTCTTGTCGGCGATGTTGTGTGATGCCATTCCATTGACTGCTTCTTGGATTCTAGTTCAAAAAAATGAACCCAAGTCTCATCACCTGTCACAATATTCGATTAAAAACTCTTCTCCTTCAGTTTCGTAACCGTGCAGGAGGTTGATGGCTATGGTTTTCCTAGTTTCTTTATGTCTGTCTGTCAACATTCTGGGTACCCACCGTGCACAAACTTTTGAATAACCCAGGTCTTTAATGATGTTCTGGACACTCCCTTTACTAATGGACAATATGGAAGAAAGTTCATCCAGTGTTACCCAACGGTCACCACGAATGATGCCATCAACTCGATGAATGTTGTGTGGAGTCACTGCGGTAGACGGACGGCCAGTCCGCTTTGCGTCAGCCATTGAGGATTGACCTACTTCAGCTTCGTCACAACGATGTACCCAACGTTGGACAGTGCAAACATCCACTGTTGAATCTCCATAAACATTCTCCAAACGTTCGTGGATGCGAATTGGGGTCCCGCCTTCACCATTGAAGAATTCTATGACATAACGTTGTTTTAACCGAACGTCTGTGACTGCCATTTTTAAACTGTTACAGTGGTGCCACCTTTTACTGAAACAGGTTGGTAATGCTATACAGTGCAGAAGAGTGTTTGGGGAATCCTGCTAAATTTACAAATTGCACACCGATGCAGTATTTACATACATAAAAATAGGAGGCATTGCTTTTTTGACATTCCCTCATATATGTCACCGAGAGGCCTACACTAGCATTATTTGTGCTATTGTTAGAAGAGAAAACAGTTAGGATAGCTCACAAAAAAATTATGAATGATAAAAATAATAATTGCTACTGACAACAGTTCAAGGTAACAGCTCACGTTTACTAAAAGTGGGTGATCATCTAGAGACGTAAATAGAATGTTCGAGAACAGCGAAGATTGACCAATAAATTTAATCCAAAAGATTTTGGTTAACGAATCAGAGAGTGGCAAGGAAACACACCACGCTGAAATGACCAGAGGTCATTAGTTAGTCATCAGAGTGCTGAGACGATTCGAGCAGCTGTGCGGACAGGTTGTATGTCTGGCTCTTATGAGTATATACATATGTCCAGCTACCTCAAGCAAGTGTTATTCTATTGGAAGATAGATATTGATTCTGTGGTTTACAGTGAGTGTTTATTTCTATAGGAGATCAGCGATTATGCTCTCTTGTAAGTATTTGATTGTGAATACATTATGCATTAAATAGATTCTTGTTTCCAGGCATGTTTTGTAGAGGTATGATTAGCCTGTTCGGCAATAAAATTCTATAAATATTTAAAAGATACGGAATGCTATTGAGGAGCATAGGTACCACTAATATATAGTAGCAGATTTGGGAAAATTAAGAATGTCTACAAGAGATAAAGTTGTAAAGAGGAATATGAAAATCTACAAGATATAGAGCTCATGTATGAAGTACCCGTAATGACTAAGGAACCGATTTGTGACTGTGTGCGAGCTCTATTATTTGAATTACCTTGCCATGCTTGTTAGCAGTATTGTGTTATTAAAAGTTTTAAAGGATCAGCATGAATTTGATTTCATCCTTAAATGTTGCTAAACGTATGCCATCATTGTTTACACTACCACTATATGAGAAGTCACTATAACATCAAAGAAGGAACTGAACGAACCTGGGATATTAAAAGGATAGTAATATCATCCAAGAATTACCACCTCTGGTGGAGTTGACCAGTAATGATATTAACTTTAACTTGGAAGATAAAGCGAAGAATTGTACTAATAGTACTATTGTATTGTAACAACACCAGCGCGGTTACACTCCTTTACGTTGGGAGCAAATTATTTCTTCTGACGCAACCTTCCCGTTGAGACGAGGTGAGAGTAAATTTTGTAGCATAGAGGAATCCTTAGCGATGTGCTGAATTCGGTCTGTCCCGCACTCATCCTTGAGCCGATGTGTGCGAAGTTCTGTCTTTGAGTTTTTTCCGTATCCTGTCCGGTTTCTACATTTTGCAGTGCTTATTGATAAGAGGTCATACTTCTGCCTCCACTGCTTGTGGGGCGATTGTACGCATTTAAAACTGCCTCTCCTGTGAGGATCGGAGAGACTAAATTCGACAGTTTATTCCCATCATTATCAAGGGAGAAGGTTCTCTGTGACACCTTTCCACCTCCTTCTGCACAAGGATGGTGGATGGGGGTTGTTTTAATGGTTTAAAACTATGGATTCCAGGGTTAGTATTCGTCTGACCTGTTTCCAACTTTCCTCCAAAAATGTTGGACATCGACATAAGCGTTTCGATTTTCCTGCCCTTCTCAGTCACGCCCACCCTGGAAAGTGCTAAGTTTCCTAAGAGCAAGTAACGTCCTCCTTGCTGTAGGGGGAAATAGTATTCGTCTACTATTGCTGCGTTAATAAATCCTGTCTAATAATTGGATTCTAAGTGCAAGCTTACAATGGACAATTCCATCAGTTCCCTATGGATCATAGGTGCATTTACCATTACACATTCCTCGGTAAATTCATCGACGTTTACGAGTTAGGATGAAGCAACTGCACTAAACCCGAGATCAGGTACAAGCAGACATATGACTCGTCTTCCATTGACGGTTGCATAACCCTCATTCAAATGTTTCCTAAGGTCATCTCGGGGCCTCACCGGGTTTCCTTTACAAGACGGGCCTTGCGCTATGCTGACAGTTTGTATGTTTCGGGTTCGGTGTCTGCAGTTTTGATTACTGTGGTTAACCGATGGGAAATACTTATTAATAGTGCTCTCCATCCCATACATCTTCGAAGCCATATCATGCTTTATGTTGGTCCTGTTTTTATTCAGAATGTGAATGTTGTGAGTCGTAGAGGAGGGGGAAGTGGGTTCTTCCAGATCATCCGCCTCTGCACCCTTCTGATTCTGAGAGTGGTTCAGATACCTTTGTTGTGAAATCCGCTCCTCTACTCTTTCTGGTAATGGGGTGTGACAAACAGGCTGGACTCTCTCTGATGAAGTTTGAGGTGCTATCTGCAAGAGTAACTCAACTGACGGAGGTGAGGGGCTGGGGTATTTGAGGTCTTGGAACTTATTCTGGACTGCATCGTTTTGAGGCGCAGTAGTTCCTCGTCAAAAGCTTACATCCTTAATTTCTTTTGATGTATCTCTTCTTGTTCCACTCTCTCCCGCTCTTGTCTATTTGCTTCTCTCTCTCTGCCTGTCTAAAAGCTTTCTCTTTTTCTCATTCCTCGTGTACGAGAGTTTTCTGTCTCTCCCTTACTTTCCTTTCCGTCTCTCTCATTTTGCATTTTCCATCTCTTTTGAAACGAAAGTTTCCAGTTCTTCTCCGGAGAGTTCACACTCGATTGCTAATTCTGTCCAGAATGCTCTCCACTCATCCAGTTCCATTGTTTCATCCATTTTAGCAGTGGTGATTCACTCTGAACGAGGTACGGCTTGGAAACAATATGTTATGTACCAAATTCAAATAGTATCTCTAATTACAGCTGTAATACAGTATACTTAAGACCAGCAAATACCAATAACAAGATATATTAATACAATGATTAATTATCACATAAATACTAAGTAAAATACTAACTATAAAGTATAATACAACATATAGTTGAGCACAAGGATTTCCTCAGATTCTACTCAGATCTTGTATACTCGTTCTTACGATTACAATGTCGTTAGTGCATTGACCCATTACTATTTTTAATGTCGCTTACAGGTAAAAAAAAAAAAATTTCGCTGAACTCGACTATGATAAGACTAGAGTTCAAAGTTCGTTGCGTTAACAAATAAAGATCTGGTTTCTCAGTTAGTCTATCAATCAGAAAAGAATTAATCGTGATATTGTAATATCTCGCTATCTAAGAGGTATGTGTGTGTATAGATACTAAAATCGCAATATAGGTAAAAAATTATGTATATTACACAGTAGAAGGTATCACGAACACCGCCGCCCAATTGTCGCGCCGTTATCCCGAACTGGACATTAATTGTCACATGACAGTTGGATAAGATGGATGTAAATTAAGAAATGTAAGATAGATATATAGTATCTGTTAAGTGGCTCGTTAAATGTTAGATTCCTATACAAGTTAGGGGTGAATAGGAAAGCGAATATTTTCACAAAGAGATAATGTCTCAGAAGGGCACATGAGAATGGAATATGTTTCCTTGCGAAAAAAATCTCCCCTATTATTCTTACTGAATATTATTATAATATATTAAGCCGCCATCCTCTCATATTGAGGACATGACATATTTAAGGATTTTAGAGACAGTACAAATAAGAAACTCACTCTACCACGTGGTAGATGATACAACTTATGTACAGATATTTAATCCCTGAACCACATATACAACACAAAGTAAAAATAAAAATGTAAACAACAATAATAGGGTCATTAAAAAAAAAGTCCTAGTATATCGTACTAATCATCATTAGCACTGGTGTGACTATCATGAGTTGCCTAACATTATGGATTGTAAAGCTACTTGGGGATAATCTGGAATGCACTTTAAGAGTTCCGTTATTATTTGGGTGAAAGTTCTGTTTGAAATTCTGATTAAAATCTCTGAGATATCTGGAGGAAAATATTCCTTCCGCTTTTGAGCATCTGTAATCCTGTGTTGTCAGCCCTGGCGCAGGTTGTTAAGTGCTGCCATCCAGCAACGATATGACGTTACACGTGCGAGCATTGATCTATGCTCCTTTATGCTTAGGAGTTGACGAGATCTCTGGCTTTAGGTTCTGCTGATCGGTCAAAAGACTGACTGTCTGTTACCATCATGCGCCGGACACTGAATTCTGCAACTACGAATGGTGTCCGCTCAGAAACCTAAAAGTCTGAACAAAGTGAAATCATATACACCACTTGGTTAACACCAAAGAGTTTGTAATATGGACTTCCTCGCCATTTAGATGCACTCAGTCCACAAGTTGTGCGTGTAAGTGGCATTTGCGTGTAAGCTTCTGACTCTTATGGAGAACTTCTCACGTTTTCTAAATCGTTCGATGGGTTTTCACTGAATTGTGAGGGGTAGGTGTTCCGACGTAATCACACGTAAATTCTCTCCCCTGCATCGGAGCTATTAGTGATCCAGTCGAGACTACAATGAAGCGATGGAGATCTTCCAGACTTTAAGACGCCTTTATACACTTAACAAAGGTATACGGTCTGGCCATCTGTTATGCCCTGGAGTTTAACGGGTTCGTAATATTTGTTCATGTCGTACCGATAGGTTTGTGAGTTATTTTAGTCCCATCTGAGTAGAGTGGATGGTGATAAGTACGCGAGAATAAGGTATGAGAAACAGATTTCATGGGTGAATAGCTTAAGGAGAAGATAAGTCTCTGGAATGAGTACGTTTCTCTATTCCAGCCTATCTATACGACTATAATTTAGTACAAGACAATCTTGCTCTCCTCATACATATAAATATAAGTTTAACTACACATACACACACACAGCTATGTGAAAACGAGACACACAAACGTGAAAAACTACGGTTAATTGGGTATGGGCCTGACCAACACACAAAGTTAAGTTTCTTTTGTTGTTTATTATCACTTAAACTTGACAACATCAAATATCTAAAGAAAGATCAATTAAAATAAGATTTACATACTTATGAAATAGCAGAATAAATGTGCCCTCCCCCTATGAGAAAAGGACCCAAAAAGGTAATAACTCAAAGGTCAAAGGTTAGCACTATGGTACAGAATAGACAGTAAAGAAACAGGTTCCTACTATATGCTACCCAGTAAAGTAAACAAGTTTAAGCAAAATCCAATGTTGGTAAATTTCCTGTAACACAGAAAGATATTCACTCTCTCTGTCATACAGTGGCCACTCAATCACGCTTACCTAACTCTTGGTGATATCCCTTGGAAATACAATTATCCTGAATATAAAAAGGCCAGGTTTTTATTTCCCAAATTTTCCCCAGTCCATCTAACAATTCAAGACTAGCGAGGTGAACGCCGAGTCTGGTGTTTTATATTTCCCTGGATGAACAAAATGTCACAGCGAATAGTTGATGTAGCAAAAAGTGCTCTTGATGTTGACCGTTGTTGTTGTTGTTGTTATTGATCTAGTGGCACTTGGGCTCTCGCCATTCGGCCCAATGCCATGTTGTGATATCTGCATGTTTTCGCAAGTTGTTTTGTGTCTCCATACTTATCTAGCCTGGGAGGAAGAAGCATTTTTCAAACATCATCGAGTGCTGGGCACTCAAAGAGGTGGTGGTCAACAGTTTCATGGGGGTAGTTACATAGCTGGCACCCTGGAGGGTGTTGTGGTTAGATTCTGTTCAAGTGGCTGTTGAGTGGTATATGTTGTGATCTGAGTCGAAAAATGGTCCTCTGATCCTTCCTTGTGAGATGGTTGATGTTGTCTTTAGGGTCAAGACCAGCCATATGTCTGTAAACCTCTCTTCCAGTGTTTCCCATGGCCCATCTGTTCAGCCAAGTTTCTTTGTTTGTTGTTCGTATGAGTGTTTTGACTGTTTGGAGAGTTGTTACTGTGAGTGGTTGTTCTTGTTCTGTTCCTTTCTTTGGTACACTGTCTGCTCTGTCATTACCTGGTGTATTAGAGTGGACAGGGATCCACTGCATAACGATTCTGATGCCATAGGAAGTGATAAGCTGGTCAGCATCCTGGATTAGTTTGGCTAATTCAGTTTTACAGTGTCCACTGCCTTCCTGAGCTTGTAGGGCAGACAATGAGTCAGTAAAAATGACAATGTTTTGAGCCTTTGAGAGAAAGGCATCAAATACAGTCTTTAGATGGTATACAGCTGTTTCCAGTGCAATGGTTTCAGCTTCATAATTGGAGCAAAACTCCCCGCATGCATCAAACAGCTCGTCGGAGGATCCGTCTTGATAACATATATAAACTCCGTAACCTGCTTTGATGGTGGCCTTAAATGCAGATCCGTCAGTATAGACATGTAACCATTCTTCAGGATAGGCATCAATGGTTCTTTATGATGCACTCATAAGACTGATTGGATCGGTCTGTTTGGTTGTTCCATCAACTAATTTCATCTGTACTTCTGGTGTTTTTAAGTGGGTATGTGGTGGTAAATTCCTTACTACTTTCTGTATATCTTGTCTTCTTTCTGGGAGGTGGTATCTATCTTGTATTTCATGGACATGGTGTAAGACTGACTTGTGCTTTATTCTTTGCTTGTGTACCCAGTTTTCTACAAGGTGCCTGTTAGGGTGGTTTCTGTTGATTCTATTGCATCTTTCATAACCTTCTAAAGCAGCTTTATCTCTCCGCAAACTGGAGGGTTCCACATTTGTGTGTATTTCATATGCAGCAGTTGGTGTTAATCTCCTAGCTCCACTGATTAGTCAAATGGCATTGCTTTGCACTCTGTCGAGAGACTCTATGTTTGTTTTGGAGTAAGTAGTAAGCAGTGAGTTGTTATATTCTATCATAGAACGGACATAGCCAAGATACAGGCCTCTCAGAGTATCATTGTCTGATCCCCAAGTAGTGCCGGCAAGCCTCTTTAATAGTTGTAATCGCCTCAGTGCTTTGTTCCTTGTATTCTCAATATGGTTCTTGAGGCTGAGCTGCCGGTCAAGTCTGACTCCAAGATATGTGGGATATTCTTCTTTTGTCACTCGTTATTTGTCTAGCCACAGGTTGATATTCTTCTTGGCTACTTTATGGCTTTTGTTAAAGATAGTGTACACTGTCTTTGTATAGCTGACCTTTAGTTTCCAGGTTTGGCAGTACTCATGCAGTCTTCTAAGGTCTCCGTTTAGTCGTTGAGCTCCACTTTCTAGATTCTAATGACTCTGCCATATTGCCAGGTCATCTGCGTAGAGAGCTTTTTCGGCTTTGATCTGCTCTGCTAAGTCATTGATATAGAAGAGAAATAGAGTGCAGCTTAATGAGGAGCCTTGTGGTATGCCCTCCTCTAAGACTTCTTTAGATGAGATTGCATTGTTTATCTTTGTCTGGATTGTTCGATCAATCAAAAAATATTGTATCTAGTTGTATAACCTGCAATGTAATCCCATGCCAATCATCTTCATCAGGAGGCCTTTTCTATATACACGATCGTAGGCCTGCTGGAGGTCAAAGAAGATGGCCACAGTATGTTTCTTATTCTGGAAGCCATCATGAATTCTCTGCGTCAAACGGAAGAGTTGGTCTTCTGTGCAGCTACTGGTTCTGAAGTCTGTCTGTTCATGACATAGAATACTGGAACTCTCAAGGAACCAATAGAGACGTGTGTTGATCATTCTTTCAGCAATTTTCCGCAGGCATGTAGTTAAAGGTATCGGATGGTAGCTTTTTGGTTCTTCTGGGGGTTTGTTGGTTTTTAAAATGGGGACAATATGATCATTCCTCCAGGCTTTTGGAAGTATGCCGGATCTCCATGTCTTATTGATCAGCTTGAGGATTTCTTCTCTCCCAGATAAGCCCAGGTGGAGTAGCATTTCATAATGGATCTTGTCCGGCCCTGGGGATTTTCTAGGTTTTAATTTCTTCAGAGCTTGCTCTAACTCCTTCATGCTGAACTCTTCTTCGAATAGGGAAGCGTTGACCGTTGAGGCTTTTTCTTGTTTCCTTAACTGGTGTAGTTGTTTCCTGTCCAGCTCTGTGAGTTTACCTGCTCTATTCACATTGGCAAAGTAACGGTTGAAGTGTTCTTCTTTCTTTTGGTCTTCAGCGATTGTCTTCCTTCCGTCTATCACTGGCTTTGGATTCATCCTTCTACTTTATCCAGAAAGATTATTTACTAATGCCCATGCTTTATTTCCATTATGTCTGAGATATATGTTGGAGCACGTTTCTGTCCATTTATCTTTTTTGGCCTTCTTCACTGTAAGTTTTACTCTGGCACATGCTTTATTGTACTGAATCTTTACCTCTTGTGAACGTGTGGTCTCAAGTGTTGTTCTGGCTTTGTTTCTATCAGATATAGTAATTTCTATTTCTTTGTTCCAGAATGGTTTATAGGGCTTCCGGCTGCCCCTTGGGATGGACAGAACTGCTGCATTCAAGATTGATTTTGTTAGTTCTTCACTGAATGTTTCGACACAGTTGGTATCAATGTTTTCTAGAAGGCAATCCAATGTTTCCCGGAATAGTCTCCTATTAGCTTTTCAAAAATTCCAGCGAGTTCTCTGCTTGAAACATGCTTTACAGGGGGTGCTTATAGTGGAGAGGAGTGGTTTGTGATCGCTTCCAATGTCGTCCAGAACCTGAGAATGACTAAAATCTATCACACCAGATGAGCAGATGGTCAAGTCAGGTCGGCTAAGAGAGAGGTAAGCCCTGTGCAGCAACGTTGGTGGGGACTCTGTATCCTGTAATACTGACAGGTTAGTTGTTTCACAGGTCTCTTCAATGTACTTTCCTGTGTTGTTGTAATCAGGGTAAGCCCAACGGGGTGAGTGTCCGTTGAAGTCCCCTACAAGAAGCGTTTTGTGATACTGTGTCTTCTATAGTTCTGGTATGTTGCATGTTGTCTGAGGTGGGCTGTACGCATTGTATATAGTATATTTGCCTCCATTGTGCCAGATATTGATTTTTTGTACATCTGTGGGATGGGCTGTTGTTAGCTGAGTGACATCTCCTTGTATGTCATTTCTGATGTAGGTTACTATGCCACGGCAACCAGTGCAATTACAGGCGTAACTAGTGTATCCGGACAGGTGCAGATCAAAATTTGTGTGTAAAGTTTCTTGTAGATCAGCCACGTGTACTCTGTGACTGTCCAGCAGTTTGGGAAGTTCAAGCTTTTTTTTTTTCTTATGCCACAGATGTTTAGCTGCAGAATATTAAGTGTCGGTGTGTTTTTCTCTGTGTTATCTGGTTTCTTTTTGCTCTCTTTCCCACTTTTCCTCTTCTTGGGGAATCTGTTGTTTGGGTTTTTTCCAGTAATCATTTTTTCGCACATCACAGCCTGGGTACCCATTGTCTGGCGCGGACCTTGATAACCAAGACGTCGTCCGATCTCGTTTGAGTTAGTAAATTTTAACTTTGTCATCTTCATGGCATTGTGATGCTGTGGTGCCCGTGGATTTCTTACCGCCCCGGGTAGAAGATGGGAAGTGTACTATGCCAGCTCTGGTGGAGATAAAGGGGGTGTTTCTGCATCTCCCTGAGATACGTAACCAAGGTAGGGCTCACAGTGCTCTTTCCCCGCCACCAACTTGCCTGCTGGGTACGCCGAGTTCTCCGAGGCTCTAGGCATGTGCCCAAGAGTTGAATGCAATAGGATCGTCACGTCCTGAGTCCCTGTGCCTATACGATGGGTTCCGATCTTCAGGAAGCAGTCCATACTCGTTCCCACTCCTAAGACTTTTTCAGTATCCATCTGGCTCCTTCCCACCCACAGAGGGCGTGTACGGTGTAGTGCACCGGTTTTATTATCGAGGTTTGCTACTCTAGATCCGTTGTGTTTAGCCTGAGGATTCGCACCCTCAGTTACCAGGACTAACTCGAGGAGGGTGTGGCTCTTCACCACGCACAACGATCTTGGGGTATGAGAGGTTTTGCTAGGCCAAGAGACTGACACCGCAAGGGTCGCTCCTTTCATGAAAAAGAATTCACGAGGCCTAGGGTGAAGCAAGGGGGGAAACCCACTACCTACAACACCAACACATCATACACCCTGTCTGTAAAAGACTTTGCCCCGAGGTTGACAGTTAAAAAGGAGGAAAACACTTCCAGTATTGGGAAACATCTAGTTGCTAAAAAATGTTACAAATGGTGATGATGTTAATCCTGTCGGCTGACTCTATGGGAGAGTGCCGATTCTGAAACAGCGTAACTTTCTGGATAAATCCTCGTGAAAACGACTGTCAGAAGTCGGGAGTTTAGTGTTGTTTTGTATACCCCAGTGGGCTGGTAACAATTAGAAAAAAATATCGCTGGGTTTTGTAAGTCCAGTTAAATTTACAAGTTAAAATGTTTCTCATGCATCTTTAGCAAGTCCTTGCTCACAAATGAAATTGGTGACGCACAAGCCAAGAAAAAACAACATTAACCAATCAGTAAATGAAGGAAAAGACCGCTGGACGCCCTTGTGATCAGGTCTCCTGGGAATAAAAGAAACATTTATGGACAAATGCTACTATTCTAGATAGCAAAGATATGCACACAGACGGGGACAAGACGATCTCTTGTCCACTCCGTCAGTCCTGATTAAAGTTAAAAGGCACACAGTGTCTTTCTTTTACGCCTATACGGTCAGCTTTCGCTAGCGCTGAGATTTCAGGTTGGATGAAGATATGCAACCCTCCCCGCCCCTTGCGCGCGATCAACGATCAGCGTACAATGTCAAGTATTATTCAATTATCCATACGCGCACTTGCATAAATATTGCCTGTCGTTAATAGCTATTAAATTGTCTACGTCTGTTGGTCATCGTATGGTATTAAATAATAGTCACTTATAATAAAGACACAAAATGAAATATAACGTGAATTATTTTCCCTCACTATCAATCGCGCCTAGCATTTAATTAGCCAACTAAAACCGTCTCTTTTTATGTGAGAAAGCGGGTGGTGAAAATTAAGATTATAACTGAACATCTGGTATAAAATAGCAACGCGTTATTTTATTTCAATTTTGTTTAACAGAAAGAACTCTAAGTGAATTCTAGTGGTAAGTGTTTAACACTTTTAATTGGCATAAGGTAACCATTTTAAACAGGTAACACTAATTTATATTACCAGAAAATTATAATGAAAGATCCCCACGAATGCTATTAACACATTTTCCGCAATGGTTCTAGAACTACGTGCTTAGACTATCCAAAAATTCTGAGTAACAACTGATAGCAGGTTAAAGAAAACACTGTTTATATATCATCACGTTTCTCTGATCTATTGATGATGTTTTTTTCACACTATTGTGTATATCAGAGAATCAGAAACATGAGTTCCCCAGATAAAGCTTTACGCCCGTCTTCCGTCGAGCGCTTTCTCCCCGATATCAAAATATTTATACCGGTAACGGGTCTCTCGAAGATTTTGCCCGCCTCTGAAGATCAAAGAGCCCGATTTTTTTCTGACTTCCCTTAGTACGAACTTCAAATGGTTCAGTGTTATTCACGTGCGGTCTGTCTGGCATCGTATGATTGACAGATCAGCTCTCGTGAGAAGACTCGATAAACAAACCTGATTCGCTACCTGTTATGACTGGCACCTCACGAAAGTTTGTAAATCTTGTGTTAGCTCGTGTTAAACCCAGAAAAAGAGGTAAGACTGAAAAGTGAGTAAACACAGACTGTAAATGCATAGTTTTGCTAGCAAATCATAAGACGCTACGAGGTTACAAGCCTGTCAGATTACTGTGGGCTCTCTTTCCATTATACGTCACAGTCCAGTAACCGTTAGTAAGCGCCGTGATGTCTGAGAAAGAGAAACGCTGACTACAGCGCCGAAAAGACCGTAGTGTACCTGAGAATTACTGAGAATAAAGAAGAGACAGAGAAAGGGGGGAAGGGAAAGGAGACACAGATGGAGAGAAGAATAGACATAGTTACGACAATATTCCAGAACTTCCAATGTAGAAAATGTAGTCCATCTTATTCCTCTTGGACTGCCCTCTGTTGTCTAGCGCATCACCCAGTCTATGACTGTTAAAAATAGAGTGGTTAATAAAGGTCATCCCTGTCGTACTCCTGTCTTCACCTCAAAGGTTAGGTTGCTATGCCCAACGCTACACGTAAAGTTGGCATATAGGCTTTTTGTGATTGACACTATGCAGCTTGGAATTCCATAAGCCCTCAGTATTTTCCATAAACTGTCCCTATGTATACTGTCAAAAGCCTTTTCAAAATCAACGAAATTAATGTGCAGCTGTCTCTGCCTATCTGAGCGCTGCTCTATAATGGGCCTGGGGTTTAAATTCTTGGGCGCCAGTTGACAATTTCTCATCCGGGTTTGAATGTTAGAAGCAATAAGTTGCATGAATCTGTGCAGTCAGCTGGGGCTGCTTCTGTCAGCAACAGAGAGGGTAGATTTAAATTGAACAGTGGTGATAGGAATGACTTTCGACTTAGAAATGCCAGGTCATGTCCAAATATCAAGCATCTGAAAAATTATTCTCAATTTACAGTTGGAAATAGAAATAAATCACCAGAGTTCCGAAGATATAGAAATAAACAACCTGATAATGTTCATCAAGATGATTTTGGACACAGAGAGAGAGAAAATTGGCAACTAAATAATCAACGTTGTAATATTAATAATAGATCTCGTTATTCTCAGAATTACAGAAGACATTTTTATGGCAATAAACAAGATAATGGCAGTGCATTTCGTTCAGATAGTTCGCATCGTTCTGCTCATCATACAAACTCGGTACAGAGGGCAGAAAATGATATTACAAATAATAACAACGCTGTTAGTCAAACAAATGCGTGTTGTTCATTTGACTTTGTTAATGCGGAAGAATGTTTTGAGTGCAAGAATCTATTTCAGCCTGACGTTGTATCCAGACTGAGATGTGGACACCCATTGCCGGCGTTACATGCGATGTCAGCTCATGAAGGAACCGGGTCTTTAAAGTTTTACAAGGGCTTACTTAATGGCATGACAGTAACGATATTAAAGGATACTGGTTGCAGGACCGTAGGCGTACAACAATGTTTGGTTGATCCTTCGTGTTCTACTGGCACATGGGATAAGTGTATAGCATTTGGTGGAAGGATTGAGAAATTTCAAACTAATGTGGTTTATATCGGAACGCCATTTTTTACGGGACAAACAAAAGTGTGTTTGTTGCCGAATCCAGTTTGCGATTTAGTTCTTGGTCGCATACACGGTTTCAAAGAGTGCACTCTTGAGCAAAAAAATGATTGGGAACGAGAACACGTACACAGGGCTAATGTTGTGGTTATTCAAGCACAGGAGCAGTCTCAACATATGGTTGTACCACTAGTTAATGATGATGTGTTACACAGCAACATCAAAAAGGAAGTTTTTTCTACTTTACAAAACAGTGATGTTTCATTAAAGAATATTTTTAATTTGGAACAACGTGATGATACAAATGGTCATACTTCTCACAAACAATGGTATACTATCGTAAATGACATATTAGTGCGAAGATTCAGAGATAGTAAATCTTTTCATATAACTACTCAGATCATGGTTCCTAAGGTAAAGTGATCCTATATCTTGAGTCGTGCTCACGACTCCCGTTGTGAGGGTAATATGGGATACTCTCGTACTAGATCTAGAATTCTGGCATTTTTTATTTTGGCAGGGAATGTCGAAAGACATTGCGATATTTTGCCTTTCCTTTGTTATTTGTCAAGAGGTTAAGTCTAGAGGGGCACGTCATTTGGCTACCATTTAAGCAGCTGTTATTCCGTTGCGTCCATTTGAAAAAAATGACAGTGGACATTATTGGTCCACTACCGATAGTATCGACACGGTGTTATAGATATGAACTAACTTGTACTGACTTTTGCACGCGTTGGCCAGAGGCTATACCACTCAATAACATTACAACGCATGATGTAGCTGATGTTTTGTTTCATATCTTTACTAGAATCGGATTTCCGAGAAAACTGTTGTCGGACAGAGGTTCTCAGTTTATGTCAAGTGCAATGACTGACGTTATGGCAATGTTTCATATAGACAGATCACTGAGTTCCGTATATCACGCCACCTCGAACGAGATGGTCGAGAGTCTAAATCGATCAATAAAACAGATGTTAGGAAAGATTACAATTGATTTTCCTAAAAGTGGGCCCGAGTTTTACCAGCGGTACTTTTTGCATATCGTGAAATACCGAATGAGCATACAGGTTTCAGTCCATTTCTATTTGTATTTGGTGCTCAAGCCAGAGGTCCCTTGTCCTTGATCAAAGACTTGTTGATTCATTCTTCCTTGTCTCAAGAAACTCAATCGTCATACGAGTATGTTGTTAATCTTAGGAAAAAATCATGAATGCAAAGCAGCTGGCAACAGATGCATCTGCGAGAGCTACAGAAAAAGCTCGTATGTTACAGAATCACTTAAGACGTTTTCGTCATCTTGTACCAGGCGATGAGTACTGATAACTTGGTGTGGTCCATTCAAGATTCTGTCACGTATTTCAGATGGCGATTACGTCCTTGGTGTTAAGGGACAAAGAAAGATTTTTTTTTACATTAGCATGTTGAAAGAATTTCACTCATGACCTAAACATCTTCAGGCAGTCTTTCACGCTGTTGATAATGTCAGTTCCCATCCAAAGATTTGGGTGTCTTTATCAGTTATTCAGGAAGAAGAACCTTCTTTCCCGGCTGTATCAATGACGTTTCCTAGTCTACCGGTACAATATGCCGAAACTTGGGAGGACGTGACAATCTGTCCGAATCTTATACTTGAGAACAAAACACATGTATCCGAATTATTACATTTATTTCATGATGTACTTACATTAGTAATGCCGCTTCCAAAGAAAGGAAATCTAAAAATGTGCAAGAATTACAGAACCATTAGCTTATTAGTCATCCAAGTAAAGTGAAGTTAAGGATACTTTTGAACAGAATAAAACAGATATCAGAAGAAATCGTGTCCGAGGGACAGACTTGCTTTAGACCAAAAAGAAGTACCTCAGAACAAATCTTCAATAATAGATTATTGATCGAAAAACATCTCCAGCATCAACGCGAGTTATACCATGACTTCATCAATTTCACAAAAGCCTTCTATCAAGTCTGGCACGAAGGCTTATGGCAAATAATGAGAAAATTCAATTTTGATACCAACATCATAGATATCATTGAAGCATTAAACAAGGACGCAAGCAGTGCTGTTTTTGCAAGCAATGACATTGGAGAATTTTTTCAGAACAACTGTAGGAGTTCGTCAGGAATGTATCCTGTCCCCAGTGCTCTTTAATACAGTATATATCGAAAACATACGAGTATTATGCAGCAGGCTCTCTACGATTATAAAAAAACCATATCGATTGAAGGCCGACCTCTTTGGAAATTACGTTTTGCTGATGATATCGATCTTATTTCTGGAACAGAATCAGAACTTCGAGATTTTACCTCTAGACTGGAGAAAGTAACAAGAACGTATGGGATGGAAATTAATATAGAAAAAAGCAAGATATTGGTGAATAGCCATAAGAAACATGTTCTGACCAACATTACGTTAAATGGGCAAACGTTAGAAGAAGTTAACACCTTTAAATATCTGGGATCCACTATATGTAGTGATGGAAAATCAAGTAAAGAAATCAAGACAAGACTTGAGATGGCCCCAGCTGCCATGACAAGGCTGAATGTGATCTGGAAAAGTAACATCAGTTTTCATGTGAAGACCAAATTAAATAAATCCCTTGTATTATCTATTCTCTTGTATGGGTGTGAGGGCTGGACACTCACTGCAGATACGGAGCGAAGGATTCAGGCTTTCGAGTATAAATGTTATAGAAGAATATTGCGCATTTGCTATAAAGAGCACAAAACAAATGCCTATGTCAGAGAGAAAATAAACACGTATTCAGGCCACCAAGAACCACTTTTGTCAGTAGTGAAACATCGAAAGCTTGCCTGGTTTGGGCATGTAACTCGTTATGACTCCCTTTCGAAAACGATCCTCCAGGGAACAGTCGAAGGTAAACTGAGAAGAGGAAGGCAAAGAAAATCCTGGGTTGATAACATCAAAGAATGGGCAGTGCACAGTTTTTCCACACTTGTACACATTGCTGAGGATAGAGACCAGTGGAGGACCCTGTCTGCTGATGCTTCCACCATGGCACCCCTACGACCCATGATGGGTTACGGGTTGAGATGAGATGACTGTAGAGTGTGTATGAGTATCAATGACTACGGGAACATTCAGATGTAAATGATCAAAACAGGGATAGACAATTCATTTATTATGGTTATATTTCTAACACGTGTTATATTTGATAACATAATTATTTGCCTTATCGCCCCATATTAAGCATGGAGCAACCATTGTAGCTGATCCACATACAGAAAGTCTGTACACATAATCACATGTTGTTGTAGTGGTGGCTTCTATAGAAATGTATTTTACATGACGAGGTTGCCGTGAAGCGTTTTAAGGAGCTGGAGTTTGTGTTTTTGAACTAAGTGTGTCTCAATGGCCACTGTGAGCCCGTGCTATTGTTGGAATTCTGTGATTTTATATATCTATATGCTTCTTAATCTTACCCGTTCTCTGAAAACATTTATTGAACTGTTGTAGGCGCATAGTGGCAATTTATCGGGCGCCATTCTCATGAGATGATTAAACCATTACATTTTCTATCTTTCTATATACTTGATGCTGAATCTTGTTCCCACAAATTTTCTAATGGCATCATTTCTGATTATATCTCAACTGGTAAGATTAACGGCTTTTCTAATTCATCTCACCTCACAGGATGACATTTTCATCTCAAGTAATTTGGTTAGGGACCATATGTGACACTGATAGTAGCAACAACAAAAATCTACTTTGCACGAAAGCATTAAAAAAAAAAGTTGTATTTGTTCAATCAGTAAAAGGAACTTCCGACAGTGGTTTAAATTTCACGCTTTAAGTGTAAAACCTCCCCACTCCACTATACACACTCAAACACACACTCCTAAACACACACACCCACCCCCTAAAAGAGGTGACCTCTCTTGCTACAAACTTTATTATCCTGGGTGAGTCGAAAAGGTGCAAAACTACAATAGTAACCTTTCAGTGGGGAAAGTAGTGTGGTGGTTATGACTAATAATAGTGAGACCGTTCATAGGTCATTAAAAGAAAGTGGAGACGGGTGCGATCATTGACCGGAAACCATTACGCGATCAGTGAACACCTTGACCGCATTCTCAAATCCGACACAAGATTTAAATTAAGTAGCAAATTCTTTAAATTGTTCATACATGCATCACTGGCCACGGGCAAATAGGGAGGTAAACTTGGACTGCATTTAGAGGGAATTTTTGTGCTGTGTCCTGGGAAATCCACTTGTCAAAGGATGAGTTGAACTTGTTTTCTCTAACAATTTTACTTTGTATATTTCAGCATTTTCCAACTAATTTCATAAATTATTTCATCAGTTTTAGCTGTTTTAACAATTAGATAATATTAACTTTGTAATATCGAAGTATTTAACTTTTTCGAGAAAAAGTTGGAAGAACAAACGATATCACAATAAGATTTTTTTTTTTTTTTAAAGCAAGAGAAGCTTTCATTAAATGTGGAGATAAATGAAGATCAAGAGAAATCGGGTCCAACACAAAAATATAAATCTTCAACTCAAATGTCAAGTCACTCCTAATGTATGGCTCTGTCAAGTCATTCCTAATGTATGGCTCTGTCAAGTCAGTCCTAATGTATGGCTCTGTCAAGTCAGTACTAATGTATGGCTCTGTCAAGTCATTCTTAATGTATGGCTCTGTCAAGTCAGTCCTAAAGTATGGCTCTGTCAAGTCAGTCCTAATGTATGGTTCTGTCAAGTCAGTCCTAATGTATGGCTCTGTCAAGTCAGTCCTAATGTATGGTTCTGTCAAGTCAGTCCTAATGTATATCTCTGTCAAGTCAATCCTAATGTATGGCTCTGTCAAGTCATTCCTAATGTATGGCTCTGTCAAGTCAGTCCTAATGTATGGTTCTGTCAAGTCAGTCCTAATGTATGGTTCTGTCAAGTCAGTCCTAATGTATGGCTCTGTCAAGTCATTCCTAATGTATGGCTCTGTCAAGTCAGTCCTAATGTATGGTTCTGTCAAGTCAGTCCTAATGTATGGCTCTGTCAAGTCATTCCTAATGTATGACTCTGTCAAGTCAGTCCTAATGTATGGCTCTGAAACATGGAGAACAACAAAAATAACAAATAAAAAGCTATTTACTTTCATAAATGGGTGCTTGCATAAAATGATATGACAAGATTACTAATGTGAAACTAATGACAAGATTACTAATGTGAAACTAATGACAAGATTACTAATGTGAAACTAATGACAAGATTACTAATGTGAAACTAATGACAAGATTACTAATGTGAAACTAATGACAAGATTACTAATGTGAAACTAATGACAAGATTACTAATGTGAAACTAATGACAAGATTACTAATGTGAAACTAATGACAAAATTACTAATGTGAAACTAATGACAAGATTACTAATGTGAAACTAATGACAAGATTACTAATGTGAAACTAATGACAAGAACCATGCAAGTGCCAGTGAAACAAGAGATGAGAAGAAGATGACGTTGGAAAGGACACACACTGAGGAAATAAGTTGATAGCATTACAAGGCAGGCCTTGTTCTGGAACCTCCGTGACAACAGAGGTAGAGGTAGACAAAGAAGCACATGGGGAAGAGAGCTGGAAACAGAGGTAAAGATAATGATTGGAACGCGAAAGAACTTGAGGTAATGGCACGTGACAGGAAGACTTGGCATATGTTTGTTGAAGGCCTATACTCCATGGGGACCTGGGGGTAATGAATGAATGTCGTAGTGTGACAGGATATTGAGACTACAGCCATAACTGTGCCATATTACTGAGTTATAAGAATACTGTCACTGCCAACAGCCACGAACATTACAGGTATAGTACAGACACATTGCCTGCTGTTGCGCCACTCTGAGTTTCGAATTAAAAACAAATGGATGGTACCTAAATAATTAAACAACAAACAAACAAACAAACACACACACAAACACACACACAAACACACACACAGAAACATACAAAAACACACAGAAACACAAACACACACACAAACACACAAACACACACACACACACATATATATATATATATATATATATATATATATATATATATATATATATATATATATATATATATATATATATATATATATATATATATATATATATATATATATATATATATATATATATATATATATATATATATATATATATATATATATATATATATATATATATACTGTTCAAAAAAAGAAACGCAACTTTTTTGGTGTTACTTTTGTAACAGGTATTCCCTGATTGGACATCAGTCAACCTATCGACTGTGTCCACCTGGTCATTAACTTCTCGTGGTTACCTGAATTGTGCTCACCTCATTATTCGTGAGGTCATGAAAGAGGTCAAGGTCAAAACAACATTTTTGACAATAACTCGTGACAGGTTCACGAGAATCC
Organism: Oreohelix idahoensis; assembly: GCA_024509875.1. Taxonomy (NCBI): domain Eukaryota; kingdom Metazoa; phylum Mollusca; class Gastropoda; order Stylommatophora; family Oreohelicidae; genus Oreohelix; species Oreohelix idahoensis. Next base: position 514,809 of record JAMPIV010021111.1, on the reverse strand, counting down.
CGTGAAAATTACTGAACACAAAACTCTCTGACGATATTATTGAATCCCTATGAAAGATTGACGCTCCTCGAATAAATTCAGTTGAAAATTCAATGCGCAAGCATGGATTTGAGACTTTAGCTGCAGTAGCATAGATTTGGATTTACTTGTCCTTTCTACTCGGATTTCTCGTGCTGATTTTTGTGCGAGTGTGTGTGTTTCCTTTCCTAGTGGATATTGGTTTAGACAAATAACAATGCAACATGGAAATTCCAGAAATTACTCTAAATATGGATGAGGCTTTTGAGGGTGGTTTACTCCACAGACCTGGTACGCTGGTGTTAACAACCTCCGGTCCACAGGCAGCAAGGGCGTCGTACTCTTTTATTTCAAGTATTTTGACTGGACCAGCAGGGGTTGGCCCAAGAGGCATCGCAGCCCTTTATCGTGTTGCTGACCCCTTAAAGTGGTACGCGACTTTAACCACTTCGGCGCATATCACCCACTATAAGAATTTACGTGGCAAAAAGTTCGAGTGGGACAACCCAAAAATGTCCATCATCATTGAACACCAAGAAAAGGAGAAAGCAAAGGGTGTGTTGAACTGGCTACCCCTAACGATTAAAAAAGAAGCAGTACTTTCAATCGTTGCCTCTATCACGGGGGATAAAGAGGCCGCGGCCTTTCAAATTCAAAATGCGTCAGATAAGTGGGCTTTTCTGTATAACCCAACAAGAGACATTCCCCATTATATAAACATGAAATTACAATCACAAGGCCAGGAGAAAAACCAGAAAGTCTTCGTCACTATCCCAGGTCGACGCACACCATGTGCGATGTGTGGACAAGATAATCACTGGGTTAACCAATGCCCCCGGGAAAAAACCCCAGGTAGCGACTCTCAATGCAGCTCCTGTCAAGGAACAAACTACAGAACAGGTACAACCTGTACCACCGACACAGGAGACCCAAGCAACCATCCTGCCAGTTGTCAACAACTTTTCAGAAAACATAAATAACGTTATGTTGTCAGAATCGGATTCTTAAAGCAATACCAATGACAGGTTCACATTATTTGTCAACAAGAGAAAACAAAACAAAAAGAAAACCACACAGACGAAAATCAGGAGAACAACACAGCCATCTTCTCAACCCATTCCAGGGACCAGCATTAGTCACCCCAGCATACAGACAGAAAAGAATAGTTCAAGTGATTCGGCTCCAGACACACCTTTCAAGCATTACACCTCCCCTCCCTGGGCTACCCTCACAGCTGAAGAAGGTTACTACGACCCAAATTGTGATGAAACTGCCTTAAGGATGGATGACAACGAAAACGCACTTATACAAACTCAGACTTTTTGAAACATACAAAATGAACTCCCACTTAAGAACGTGGTGTGGTAAAGGGATGATGCGAACGGACAGAAAGGGAACTCGTGAATATTTAAAAACATTACTGATCTATCTTTATACATTCACAATTCCCTCTTGGGCACACTCAAGTTGTGTAGACATAAGTATGAATAGATACATAGTTAAATATATAAGCACAGGTGTATATGCAAGTGTCTGTATGGATTTCATGAAGGTAATGTTTGTTTTTCATACCCTTATAACTTCGAAACTTTGTATTATACTATGTACTAGAGAATTCGGTTTAAATAAACACAACAAAATTAATTCTTCCCAACAATGACAAGCATTCTAACCGTTATGACCCTCAATGTGAGAGGTCTCGCAAATAAGACAGATAAAATTGTAGCCCTAATACAAACATACAAACCAGACTTTGTTTTTCTACAAGAAACCCTTGTAAATGATGAATCACGTGCAAACCGCATCACAACAATCCTAGGTTTACGAGATACACATTTTAGCCTAGGAACATCACACACAGGAGTAGCTATCTTACAGACTTCAGATCAATGGGAAATAACACATAAAAATAAAGATAGAGAAGGTAGATTTGCAATAATACAAATAAGAAATTCAAACGAGCACACAGATACACACACCTTAATAAACGTTTATGCCCCAGCAGTCAGGACACGACAATTTCACTTCTACCAAACACTGTCTGATACGGTAACTCAACATTATAAAGGAAATCGAGTCATAATAGGAGGAGATTTTAACTTAGTATTACATGAAATGGATAGAGTAGGAGCGAAAATACAGTCAAGGAACAAAGAAAGAAAGACAGAACATAAACAAATAGACATACTACAAGATATCTTAGAGGAACTCGACTTATCAGACGCATACAGGAAAAAATACCCAAAAGGAACAGAAACAACATACAGATAGAACACGCCCCTTTGGAAGTTCTTCGAGGCTGGACAGATTTTATATACATAGTAGTTACACCATTAATAAAATAAGAAATATAAATCATACTACCAACTTTTCGGATCACAAAGCAGTCCTTCTAACGGTCAACGGAAAAGAACATATAAACCTTACGAAAAGATCTCCCCACTGGAAGTTTAACAATTCTCTATTACAAAATGAATTTTATGTTAAAACTGTGGCAAAACTCATTCAATACTACGCCAGTAATGTACCAACAGAAAACATAACACAATACTGGGATTTGCTAAAAGGAACAATCAAAGAAGTAACACAGTCTATTGCAACGCTCATACAAAAAAGTATTAAAAAACAAAAACAGATGCTAGAAAAAACACTATTTCTAACTGAAAAGTTAGACAGAAACGCCCCACAAATTTTTTCACTACAAGAAGAAATATCAAAGTGTGACCAATACACATTTAACGGGGCTCAAGTAAGAACCAGACCATATGCCCCAATACAAGAGACACCGAGTAAACAATTTCTAACAATAGAACAAAATATACAAAAAAGCAGACAAATACACACAATTTCTGATAAAGAAAACAAAGAATTAACAACCACCCCGGAAATAACCCAAGCCTTTCACGAGTTTTATTCGCAATTATACACTCAGGACCCTACACAGTCACCAACAGAACAATTCTCCCCAGCCTACAGCTCACGGTTGAATGACTACGAGAAAAACATTATGGATGAGCCTCTCACAATAAACAACCTACAGTCCGCCTTAAACACACTACAAAAACAAAAAACCCCTGGTCCTGACGGTCTATCAGTGGAATTCTACTTGAAATTTTTTCACCTACTCGGACCTCTCCTTTTAAAAACACTTCACGAAGCTTTTAAGAAAGAAGAACTCCCCGCTAGTTTAAACCAGTCCTACATAACATTAATACACAAAGTAAGTACAGACAAGAAATACATGCAAAATTACAGACCAATCTCTCTCCTTAATACAGATTACAAAATTCTTGCCAAGGCCTTAACATTAAAACTACAACCCTTTATGCATAAACTCATCCATCAGGATCAACAATGTGGAGTTAAAAACAGAAACGTAAACAAACATACACATTTCATTCGGGATATCATTCAATACACGCATGACAAAAACACACCTGCAGCAATAATGTCCATAGATCCAGAAAAAGCCTTTGATAGGGGTTCACATGTATTCTATCACAAAATTTTACAAGAAAATAATTTCGGCCAGTATTTCAGATCTTGGATAAAAATCATATACAAAGCACCGGAAAGCAGATTGCTGATAAATCACAATATATCTGAAACAATTCCTCTCACTCGATCAGTCAGACAAGGTTGCCCAATGTCTCCTTTACTATATGTACTTGTGTTGGAACCTTTATTAGAGAGCATCAGGAAAAATACAAGTATTAAAGGCGTCCATGTGCCAGGTATAGGTGAAAAGAAACTAATAGCATACGCGGATGACACAATCTTCTTCCCCTCAAGCAAATATCAATAAAAAACATTTTAGATACTTTCGATAAATTTAGCATAACTAGCGGTTCAAAAATAAACATTAACAAATCACAAATAATGGGCATAGGACATTGGGCTAACAAAACAGACTTTCCCCTACAGCTAACACAAACTAACAATATGAAAGTATATGGAGTAAATTTCATGTCTATACCATATAAAACAAACAAAGAAATGTGGAAAAACGTAATCTTAAACACTGAAAAGAAATTTGAATGTTACAAATATAAAAACGCTACAATATTCGGTAGGGGCATCATAGTAAACACATATGTTATTCCAAAGCTACTATATATATCCAATATTTTTAACCCTCCAAAATGAACTCTAATAAAAGTAAATTCTTTAATCAGACATTTCATTTTCCGTCACACAATACATAACATAAAACATAAAACATTAATACAGAACAAAGCAAGAGGAGGAATATCCCTACAAGATATATCCACCAAAATTCAAGCTATGAGAATGAAATTTATAAGTAGTATAATAAATGAACCACAGGGATATCCTTTAGCACACTACTATGTTGGACTACCATTAGCAAAATTATGTAAATTTAACAATACAGCACCGCACCATTTCAGAGTCTTACCTAATTTCTATAAACAATGCGTAGCATGCATACAAGGAAAAGAAAAAACAATACACCGAACAACTAAAGAGATATATCAAGATTTAGTGTTAGCACAGGAACCTCCGCTTTACCAAAGAATAAAAAGAGGATATAAATATGGCATATCAGACTACTCGCAGGTTTTCTTTCAGTTACATAAAACAAACACATCACCAAGGGTAAAAGAAATAACTTATAGATTATTATTTAATTCAACACCAATCATGTATAGAGAAAAGAAAAAAAAATCACAGTACGAATAAAATGTAAACTCTGTAGATTAAACTTCATGGAGACAGAGGAACACATTTTCTTTTATTGCGACACAGTGACACAAACTGTGAACACTTTGAAACAGATATTACAAAAGTATGCAACAACAGAAGTAGATATGTATAAAGCAGTTATGCTCTGCATCCTTCCAAGGATGACTCCACACATTGAATTACATTTACAAACATTTTTAGCAGAATATAGACATCTGGCATGGATTTGTAGAAATAAAGCCCTCTACGAGCAAAGGGTCTTTAATGCAAAACTTTTTCTACATATTTTCACCCAGAAAACAAAGCATTTAAGCCAGCTGACGTAATCTTCAAAAAAAGACAAACACTATACTTTTTTTTGCATATACTGCAATTGTATTTTAAGGGAAATGTATAAGTAGTGTACGTGTTTAAAAAAACGGAAAGTAATTTCAACCCAGAATTGACTGTACATATGTTAAAAAATGATAGCCATATTTGGCTTTATGGGTGAAATTTCCAGTGTGTTTGTGAGCGAGTTTATATGGAAACTTTCTTTTAAGTGGGCCAGTGAGTGCGAGTATGAGTGAGTGGTTATATGTACTATAAAATTGTACTGGTTTTTAGTTTTAGTTGAAAAAGAAATATAAATTAAGAATAAAACAGAACGAATGTATGTATGTGTGTGTACGTATATATCGGTATATAGGTGCAGATTCCAGGCTTCTTCTCTTCTTCAGTTACCTTCTTAAACGCTTTGGCTCTTGTCGGAGTGTCTAATCAGTAGTTTCAAGTGTACATGTAAAATACAAGGAACTAAATAGGATTTTACTTAGCTCTAAACCAATTCAAATTTTTTTTCTTCTTTAAAATTAAATCAACTTTTTTTATTCCACTTTACTCTTTAAGCCTATATAAAATCTATATTACTTAATATCTTAATTTGTTTTCTAAGTATTTGTTTTTTCAATTATTCTTTTATTTTTTTTATTTGTAACTTGTGTAAGTAAATAATGGAAGTGTGAGTGCACACGAGGTTTCATATGTAACAAGCAATGCTTTTGTTTTTTTTTTGCATGTCTTTTGTACTTCATGCAAAATGTACCTTTATTGTAAAGTGGAAAGAAAGATAAATAAAAGTTAAAAAAAAAAAAAAAAAAAAACGACTCATCATCATTTGACGTTTACAGACTAGGCAGTCACAAAGTGTAGTGGCCAGACATTTTAATGTGGTTAGAAGCACCATTAGTCGCCTTTGGAGGCAATTTCAAGAAACTGGCTCAGTGGCAGACCGGCCGCGCAGTGGAAGACCATGAGTCACAACCCCTGCCGAAGACCGCTTCATACGGCTGCGTCACCTCAGGAATCGACTTGCATCTGCGTCCTCCACAGTCCAGTCAATGTCAGCAGCTCGTCGAATTTCAGATCAAACGGTCGGGAAACGGCTGCACGACTCTGGTCTTTGGGCTAGAAGACCTTACAGAGGTCTTGTTCTTACGGACCGGCATCGCCAGAACCGACTGCAGTGGGCGAACCAGCATCGTCAATGGACCGTTGGGAATGACTGGAGACGGGTTCGGTTTAATGATGAATAATTTTTTGTGCTCCAGCGACACGATAGACGGAGAAGAGTTTACCGCAGAGTCCATGAGCGCTACGCCCAGAACAGCGTTGATGAAGCTCCATCACATGGGAGTGGAGGTGTACTGATGTGGGGGGCGATCAACTTCATCGGAAGAAGTGACCTGGTGCAAATTGAAGGACACCTGAATGCCCAACGATACGTCGCTGAAATTCTTCGGCCTCACGTCCTTCCATTTCTGGCTGCACGAAAGTCAATTTTTCAGCAGGATAACGCTCGACCTCATGTGGCAAAACTAACCACCCAGTTCCTTGCTGACAACAACGTCCAGACCATTCCGTGGCCAGCCATGTCATCAGACATGAACCCCATAGAACACTTATGGGATGAACTCGACAGACGACTCCGCCAGCGAGACGTGGCTCCAGCCAATCTCCGACAGTTCTCTTGCTTTACGGGACGAGTGGGCAGCCATCCCACAACAACAGATCCAACGGCTAATCGGATCCATGGCAAGGAGATGTCGATCTCTGATAGAGGCCAGAGGAGGCCATACATCTTACTGAAACGGAGGCCTCAGTCGCAAAGAATAAAAGTCCAAACAAAATTTAATGAACATCATTTCATTGTTAAAGTCTGAAAGTTTCTTCATGCCAAGATTGAAACATTAATTCCGTAAAATAAAATTTTGGTACAAGTTTGAAATTTGGTATCCATTACCACTGCAATAATGTTGCGTTTTTTTTTTTTTTTTTTGAACAGTATATATATTTATTTATTTATATATAAGAAAGATGATGATAACACGACTGCAAGTCCGGAGAAAGACAATTTCAGCATAGAAAGTAAAGGCTTAGAACTGTCAAAATGTCGAGGACAAAGCAATGACGGTGCAGCGGTAACGAGCGATGTTTACACTACGATGTTTACAGAGATGAATTCTCGACAAATTGAATAAAACACTCTACGCTCCCCGATGATGTAATAAATGGAATACCAGAAGTAGCTAGTTTTTTTTTAATATCCTTAGGCAAATTTATGTTTTATTTACTAATAGCATTAAACATTGACCTCTTTCATCAACTGTCTCTGATTCAACCCAAAGTTAGACTACATAAAATTACAGCGCCTTTGTCCCACGCGAAAGTCATCACGAAATGAATCATTGCGTGCTGTCAGATTTAAGTACCTCCAGATCATACAAGCATATGTAACAGCTGGTGACGAGCACCAAATAAACTATATGTAACCGTGGTGGCTGGTTACTGCATCCAAATAATCTTATGTGACTGTTATAACAATCCGTCCAGGTGGTACATATTTCTTCTGAGTTTATTGGCATTGCATTGCCTAGTGATCGTAGGGTTTACTGGTTTACTTATATACCTTGTGGGTGGTAACTGGCAACTGCCAGAGGTTGAGTTACCCAAATTAATGTTGGTTCAAGACCAGGTCCTTTCTACTCACGTAAGTTGTCATGTGATCAGTTGTATCCCATTAGGGCTTACGTACTCAACATACATGATGAAGTAATGGTTCTTTATCATGGAAAACTGTTTATTAGTAGACTAAAAGGCAATGTTCATTACACAACTGAATATCCTGGCTATCAGCGGCCAGAACGCTTAGTTACATGAATTGTGATGTCTCTGCAAAAGGACATCGTCATAAATAGCATGTCTGCTTGAGCTCCTCTAAAAAAATGTCGATAGGCTTTGCCTGGAGTCTCGTTCTAAATTACATAACTTAGCAAAGTACTTATTCAATTTGAATCGAGATTATATTAATCAAGCAAATACTTGCCCAATACTCTGAAAACACATCTCCTGGAAAAACATAACTTGTGAAAACACAATGAATCTTTCAGTGGTAAGGCATTTCCTCGACCAGAGGTTAACCACACAACCTTTTTTTAAAAACCAGGGACCCGCACTCAGGCTGAAACACGTCTACATCACTTAACAGTGAACTCCGTGACTGAACTGTGTTCTGACCGCAGTAGTCAAAAATAGCTATCGACAATCTCATTGGTCAAGCTCGGCCAGTGATGTTTTGAAAGCAACCAATCTTGCTCAAGATCTTTTACTACTGTTACAAATACGGTTAACGTGTTAGCTAGCGTTAAACACAGGCCGTCCGGTGACATACGTCCCGGGGCTACAAAAATGTATCCTAACGAGAGACATTTTAATTCTATCAAAACCCAAAAAACTTTATACATAGCAAACTCAAATATAACCAAAAAACATAAAAGAAAATATCATGTCAAAACAATCATGGTCAGTATAAATGCATCATAGACCTATTCAAAATCAATGGGTCTAATAAAATAAACATTTAATGAAAGGACTATATAGGATAGCATGTCAGGACTGTGGACATAGGTTGGGGAGTAGGAAGAGCCTGTAATGGAATAGCTCCAATGATATCGTAGTTCATATCAACAGAAATCTCCATAAGTGCGATGCATGTATCCTAGAAATATGACAAAGAATGATAGCAAATAAACAACTTAATAGTAGAGTCCATATGAAATGTCTGAAGGGAAAAGTGACGACAACTGGTTGAACTCTATAGCTTTGAATAGATGTTGAACTGGACAATATTCTACGATACAATGTACATGCGTTTGTATAGAATCATTCATAAAAAACAGCAGTAAAACATTAAAACGTTTTACCAATATGATACAATGGCTGACATATCAAAAACAATCAACAGTATTGGTAATACCATCAACAGCATTGCAACGCAAACGTAAATGCATAATGGGTGTGTGCGTGGTTAATTGCAATAGCATAAATGAAGATGTCGTATGTTGCAAGGGGTGCGAGTGAGAAGTGGCAACAAATGATATGTGAGATGGAAGAGGCGTAGGAATGTCATGTATGCAATATAATGCAAACGTATTATCAATAACCATTAAAGGAATGTGCACTAGTACCAAAAACATCGTACAAAGATAAAACATTGTGAACCTTGAGCAATGCTCTACATAATGTATTTGGGAGTATAGATGATATCTGTGTGAAGAGGAGCTGAAGGTCCGTGTAAGGTAATAGTGTACGTGGTAAATGATGTGTTTATAATGAGTCTATGTGGCTTTCAAAAGTAGTGATAGTGTGTGACATGAAGAAAAAATACATCTCTATTCGTATCCATAATACATAACACATAGAAAAAATAATGTCGCACAAACATATCAGTACGTTGAGTAGCATCATGCAACTCAAAAATAACAAAATCCAAAAAAAATTTACAAGTTATGAAATAATTCCTGCTACAAAAAAGTGTTGTTTACAGATGTGAGGCTGGCGTTAAAAAATGATAGATGAGCTGTTGATTTGCACTTGAGAAGTGAGACTATTAATATTAACCTCTGTGAACGTTCCAAATAAAAAAGTTGGAGAGCCTGTCCTACAAAAGGAACGATAGCTCTCCGCTATCTATGTACATTACATAGATCCTGAAATCTAGTTTGCAATACGGTGAGAGTCTGTCGTAACCGTATTAACTCTCTATGTGCCATGGCCAAAACAAACATCAACGTAAGGAATAATATACAATCTACTGTAAAGCTGCATAGTCGCAGTAATATACCATTCAATCTTAACAAAAGAATGCAATATGCCTTGGACCTCTGTTCTTCATGGTTGCTGGGAGGCGACTAAAGTAATTGTCCATGTGGAAGAGGCGTCGGATACATCTTTGACTTTCTCCAATAATGTTGCATCTCGCCACAGTAGTCAGCTGTACGTCTGAGTGCGGACGACTATCTCAAACTGCAAAGCTAAGGGAAGAAAGGGACCAACCATTGTCAACCTGTAATAGAAAACAAATGTATTGCATTAAGTTAGTGCTTGTCAAGCAATATTTGTGCCAGTTCTAAAACGGCAATTTCCTTCGATGACAGGCGCTGATCGTACGTGTGTCCTTTAGGATGGGAAACAGTTGCTGTGAAATGGGCAACGGGACGACTAGCAGTACATGGTTCAGTACTGTCTTGACGGTTGGAATGCATAGAACGACGCTTCCTGCGAATCTGTACACGAACATGTTCATGTGAGGGACGAATCAACTTTGCTGAAGGGACGGAGTCGTCAGACGATGATGAATAGTGGCGTTTAATGGCTGTTCTGGAATGTGTTTCCATGGGAACAATATAGGAATCATCATCAGAGGCTACAAGATGTGTTGTCTGGTCAGGCGTAATGTCTTGCCATGAGTTTTCGATGATGGTTGCCGAAGAATCCGAATGGACAGTTGATGAATGTGGTGGATCATTAACTGTGGATGGCATCAACCAGAGTATTCATCGTTTGGAGGTGTATCCTCTGTTCGTGGTTCATTGTCATGGAGTAAACGGTCGTTGCGGTGTTGGATCCGTTGTCGGAGCTCTTGTAAAGGAATGTCATCCTCTTCAGATGAGTTATCTCGTTCGCATCGATATCGTTCTATCGTATCTCTGACTAACGTGGGGCAGTTGGTTGTTGTGACATGTCATCAATGCTAGAGGCAAGTGAGGTGGAGGACGAATAATGGCAAAGGGTGGATTTCCTGACAGGTCGTGAGGAGCGAAGGTGTGGAATTTCAACATTTCGGTGATCATCTAATTTCATTTGAGAAACGGGAGCTTCCGTATTAACATTCTGTCTCTCAAGCTATAGGATATAATCTGTAGGAGCAATCTGTTCGAAGACTCTGTAACCATTATCAAGCTTTTCTGCCGCTAACCAATCATCAATAGTCATATACGTTTTTTTCTTGATTACAATTCTGTTTTCTTTCTCTTCCGCTTTTTCTCGCTCTTGGTATGTGTTTTGTGGGGGTGGGGTTGACCGATCAGAGGATATCTTGTGTTTTGCATGCATCGCTTTCGTTGTGGCAATCTGACTGCTTAGTAGGTGTCTATGCTCTACGCTGGGAGTATTTACCTGTGATGCACATTTGTCGCTTTGCTCTGGTACTTCTGTTTGTGTGCCGGTGTGTTTCTTTGTTTCTGTCTGGGTAGCAACACTGACCATGTCTCTCTGTATGTTGTGATGTTTTATAATCTGACTTCTCCATGATCTATGCGTATCACTGTCACATTCTGTTGTAACTCTTGGTTGGTAGGATATGTTCTTGCTGATCTCATATGATCTTACTTGGTTCACGTCTATCTTCCAGCCGTTCTCAGTTCTTATTCGACATCTTTGGTGGTTGTCTATGTTGATGTTATTTATTTCAAATACATTTCCTTTCTTAATTTCTGCCAGAAAATTCCTGACAGATATCCGATGTTGCCTTCTGTTGAGGCTACTCCAATCTGAGCCTGATCTATGGTTGCTATTGAAACTTGGGAGTGTTCTGTCATACGTGTGTTGTTCGATGTTTAAGCAACTTCCACAATTGTAACATGTAATCTGATTAACATGGTGAACTGGAAAAGGAAGCGAATTCACTGGGGTAGTGTGTCGGTTGTATCTCTTTTCGTCGTACCTGTGAAATGAGTCATTTTGGCGTACATTGTGTGAATAAGATGAGCGTTGATGATCGTTGAGGGTTGCATTGTCTCTCCGTCATGTTTGTTGTTGCCGTCCGTTGTCCAAGCAACATCCAGAATGGTGTACTGTTGCACACTTTCTGTGATATGGTTTGTAGTTATTTTTCTCGTGTACGCTTCTTCTCATATGCACATATGAGGCACTTTGAAGGTTCATGATAATCAATGTTTACAAAGTTCAATCACAATGACAAGGGCGTGTGTTGGTCACGAGGCACCAAATCAAAGTATGTAACAGCTGGTGACGAGCACCAAATAAACTGTATGTTACCGTGGTGGCTGGTTACTGCATCCAAATAATCTTTTGTGACTGTTATAACAATCCGTCCAGGTGGTACATATTTTTTCTGAGTTTATTGACATTGCATTGCCTAGTGATCGTAGGGTTTACTGGTTTACTTATATATCTTGTGGGTGGTAACTGGCGACTGTCAGAGGTGGAGTTCCCCAAAAGAATGTTGGTTCAAGACCAGGTTATTTCTACTCACGTAAGTTGTCATATGATCAGTTATATCCCATTAGGGCTTACGTACTAAACATACATGATGAAGTAATGGTTCTTTATCATGGGAAACTGTTTATTAGTAGACTAAAAGGCAATGTTCATTACACAACTGAATATCCTGGCTATCAGCGGCCAGAACGCTTAGTTACATGAATTGTGATGTCTCTGCAAAAGGACATCGTCATAAATAGCATGTCTGCTTGAGCTCCTCTAAAAAAATGTCGATAGGCTTTGCCTGGAGTCTCGTTCTAATTTACATAACTTAGCAAAGTACTTATTCAATTCGAATCGAGATCATATTAATCAAGCAAATACTTGCCCAATACTCTGAAAACACATCTCCTGGAAAAACATAACTTGTGAAAACACATTGAATCTTTCAGTGGTCAGGCATTTCCTCGACCAGAGGTTAACCACACAACCTTTTTAAAAACCCGGGACCCGCACTCAGGCTGAAACACGTCTACATCACTTAATAGTGAACTCCATGACTGAACTGTGTTCTGACCGCAGTAGTCAAAAATAGCTATCGACAATCTCATTGGTCAAGCTCGACCAGTGATGTTTTGCGAGCAACCAATCTTGCTCAAGATCTTTTACTACTGTTACAAATGCGGTTAACGTGTTAGCTAGCGTTAAACACAGGCACTCCGGTGACACATTATCACAAACTATTATAATAAGTAAAATTTCATCTGAAACAGGTGTGGCCATGATGGTGTGGTTGCTGTTGCATTTCTTTAGTGTTCAGTTCGCGTAGTGTTCGTATAGTGTGGCTCGTATCACTACCCCAAAACAGTAGACAGTACAGTGCTGATGATGTTATGTTATATTACTCTAGATGATAGGACATCATACGAAAACACTGTTGGTGGGTGGAGAACCTCCATCTAAAGTACTGCACTAAACCAACGGTGAATAACAAAGACGATGTTTAATTTCAGTAATCATCCAATAACAACATTTCGTTGAAATAAACTTGACTCACGCCTTCTTCAATCTAGGCGGGTAATTCTCACAAAATATACAATGTCATAAGCACAACTTATAATAATAATCCTCTCGTCTTTCAATCCTTCTATATATGCACAGTCTGCCATGTCTGTTCTACTTCATCTTAGAAAACTTTCGTAGCCGTGTTTTGTTTACTTCAACTCATAATAAGAATAAAACCGTTAGGTCGGATGGAACTAGTTTTGAGGTATTTATTATAGAACATTTAACTGGTCTGACTACCAGGGCTGTTTCGTTTATCTCAATTAGTCACTGTTCCCTATTCCGACCTAGCTACTGTCTATCTTGCATGTACATCTTTATCAACATACCTGTTCTGTTTTGAAAAATCCTGACAATCTTGTTAACTCAATTCTCGCAAAACTGGTGACATCGTCTTTCCTTCTGTACGCATAACAACTTGATATTCGCCTGTAAACTACAGAATCAACCACCTCCAGTGGCTTGTTCGCCAGAGTCGCGACTTCAAAACTTTATTTTTCTCTTCAGCAACTCGCTGACCTACGCTGAGCGCGTTCCAAACAAGACTAAACTAATCCCCTATTTACATTCTTCCCGTTCACCCCTAAAATGTGTTCATCCCCTAAACTTTTTCCGTGCGTCTATACTTTTTCTCGCTCACCAACTTATCAAGGGATGTAATTTTTAGTTGACTCCCTTTGCTGAGTATACTCAAATCCATATTCTCTTCTTTAAACATTATTACAAAATCTTTACATGCAAATTGGTTCTACCATAATTTTGAACTTACTAAACTTGGTTAACTCTAAAACCACCATTATATCTCCCAGAAGGGCTTCCCAGATTTACCTCCCTTCTTTCAAAGCACCACTCCACTCATAGCACCTCTGTTGCGTGCATATTTTGACGCACATTTTACAAAAATCGATATGGCTATTTAATATGGGAAAAATATAGACATTCATTTATTTGTGTATGAAAATGCTGTTTATGGTAAAAGCGAGATAATCCATGTTTGATTCACACTTTTGATTATAGGAGTAATCGTTCTGGATATTGATCCAGCGCAAGGATATTGCGCTTGCGTTTGTACTTATTTTTTAGGGCCAGAAAATATATTAATTTGCTTATTGTGTTTATGGCCTGAATTCATATGTATTACATATTATTAGTACAAGTAGAATCAGTCCTATATTGTATATTTTGGATGGGTAGGAGGGACTAGATTCTTGTATTCCGGTCTAGCGGAAGTATGAGTTGTCTTGACAAGTCGTGATGAGTTCCGATGTACTGCTTACAAATGGCGGGGTACGTTTTTCTAGAGCTGGTCCTTTCGTCAGAAAAAAATGTCTTACGAAGTGGTTTCTTCTGAAGGAGATGGTGTCTCTACGATAGTTTGTGTTAGAGACTCTCCTTATGTCAGTATATAGATGATTCGGACTCCAGGTAAACCCAGCTCCTATTTTTGATGATCTCTCGTCGGTTAGGCCTAGCTTGACTTTTGTGCTTCGCTATGCTAGTGTCGTGTTTTGTATCGACGAAGATGACAGATTTTCCTGCAGCGGTTATGGCTACGTGAATTAACCTGATCACCGTAGAGCTGTATGGAAACATTTATGAAATCCTTTATATACCCATTATAAATTAACTCTGGCTTATATTCTCCTTCCTATGAATGAGTGAACGACAACTCAGGGAGGCAGCCATGTTGGATTTCGGTCATCATATGTTTTGATCACTGCCAAGAGAACAGATTATTTATCCTATTATCGGACAGTGACAGGGAGATCTCAATCTTGCTAGAAACCCCCTTCGTGGTTTCATAATATATACTACAAACTATGGACGTCAAGTAACTTTAGTTATTTATCGATCCGCCTTCACTGACGCGTTTAGTCAGATAGGGGGATGCGGCCATAATGTATCATGACATTGAACTTTTGATGTACTGCCCATTATTTCTGAATGTGTCATGACTTCAGATCTGCTATGTATACCTACAAATTGATATGTCAACATACCATGATGTACTCGTATGTCCCAGTGTGTACGTCTGAATAAATTGAGTAAACAAAGATTCCAGCAGTCTGCATTGGTGCCTTGTAGACACAAGTGTATGAGTGGTTATATTGGTCAGCACACGAACAGTACACCATTCGCGGTAATCACACTCTACACTTCTACTTCATACATACACCATCCTGCGTCGGTTGAAGTGACCAAGTTTAGGGCCTGCTTCCCCTGGAGCCTTTGCCTTCCCTAACTCAGGACTAGGGTGAGTTACCCATTTACAGCTGGGTAGACTGGAGCATGCCTGATCTCAACAACACACCACTCTTCCTTACAGAGCATACAGTGTGTGTGTGAAAGCAACTTTACAGAGTGGAAGAAAACAAAAAAACTTTACAGTGGCGAGCCAGATTCCTGGGTCCAGCTTACGCAGTTTTGTGTTGAGAATCACAGTTTACAGCTGAAAGAACATTTGTTTGAACACATCAACACCAGTAGGACAGCTATACAGTCGATGTCAGCTTGACCTGTATTACCGATAGGATGCTGTATCTAGGTCAGCGCTTGTTGACAGTTTTTCGCTGTACAGACAGTATTACACAGGACAGTGGTATCAAGTGTAGAAAATATCTGGAGCAGTATTGTTGACATTTCTCAACGTACAGAAGAATCACAGTGTTGTTGAACATAAAGTGCATAGTTCATCGTTGGATCTTCATATGCTCAAAAGAGAAAAAATTGACAGTGTAATAGTTTAGAATTAAATCTATTACTCAATAAAGTGGCAAGTTATTAGAATTAAAATAAACTGTGCCTGCTTTACAACACTATACCTGCAACACATTCCATTCATGACATAAATTATATTGTATGCTATATGCTATTTATGCTTACATGTTATTTGTTATGTATTAAATTAGTTTATGTTCTGTGTGACTAGTACAAGGTATGCCGAGTGACATTGGTCTGGTACTAGTATTCGATAGGTACACATTTTCTTAATTGGAAATTTGTTAGCAACAATTTGCTGCTATTTCTGTTAGTTGTGATGAGGTGTTCTTTTCTTCGTTGTTTTTGTTAATAATTTTGTGTTCCTTAGTTTTGTTTGATTTGTTTGTATAATTGTAGGTCTCATCTTTCCTTTCATTTCAGTTTTTTACACCCTTATGTTTATACACTGTGGCGTTATTTGTCTTGTTATCTTATGGCAGTTATCATCACGGTTTCTGTGATCATTTTTTTCATTTCTCCTATTTAATTTAATTTGATCTCTGCAAATGTGTTCATATTGTCTTTTCTTGTTTGTCCTTTGTAATGTCTTTAGTTGACATATGACGTATAGTGGTATACACTGATAGTATAGTACAGATCAGTACTTTATGATTGTTATTGTTATAAAACAAAATGTACAAGACCTTTGTAAGGCTTGTCTCCCAAAGTGATTGGTAAAGGGAAATATTTTTTCCACAGGTACTCAAGTGATCTTTGATTACATTGAGGTATACAAGACCTTTGTAAGGCTTGTCTCCCAAAGTGATTGGTAAAGGGAAATATTTTTTCCACAGGTACTCAAGTGATCTTTGATTACATTGAGGTATACAAGACCTTTGTAAGGCTTGTCTCCCAAAGTGATTGGTATAGGGAAATATTTTTTCCACAGGTACTCAAGTGATCTTTGATTACATTGAAGTATACAAGACCTTTGTAAGGCTTGTCCCCACAGTATTTGAGATACAGTTATTGTTGTCCACAGGTACTCAAGTTATCATTGGTTATTATAAACCATACAAGTTTGGACTAAGACTAAGTCTATGGTATAGACTTGTCTCCCATTAACTTGAAAGAGGGTAATTTATTTACTTTTTCAGGTTTCTGATTTAAGAAGACAATATGTCTACATTAGATTATTTCATTACACAAGGAAAATCTCTTGATAAGACTGGAAAAGACTTAGAACAATGGGCTGTTGCTCAATATGACAAAGCATTAGCTGTAGAAGAAAAAAAAGCTGCTGCTGAGGAAAAAAAAGCTGCGGCTGAGGAGAGAAAACTTCAAATAGAAGAAAAAAAAGCTGCTGCAGAAGAAAGGAAAGCCTTAGCTGAAGAAAAAAGATTAGAAAAAGAAGCTGATACTGCTGCTGAACTTAAGAAATTGCAGATGCAAGTGGAGGAAAGGAGATTTGAGGCAGAACAGAAGAAATTAGAAGCTGATGCAGAGCAGAAAAAATTAGAAGTTGCTGCAGAACAGAAGAAATTAGAAGCTGCTGCAGAACAGAAAAAATTAGAAGTTGCTGCTGCTGCAGAACAGAAAAAATTAGAAGTTGCTGCTGCTGCAGAACAGAAAAAATTAGAAGCTGCTGCTGCTGCAGAACAAAAAAAATTAGATAGAGAAGCTGAAGAGAGAAAAGCAATAAGAGAACATGAGTTTGAATTAGAGAAATTAAAATTGACATGTATGATTAATGTTAATCAGGCATCTGGTGGTAATGGTAAACCCTTTGTGTACAAGGTCAAGGTACCAGCGTTTAACCCTACCAGTGATGACATAACATTTTGGCTTTCTAGATTTGAACGGGCTTGTCGATCTCATAATGTTGACAAATCACAGTATGTGAATCAGTTGTCTGAAAATCTAAAAGGGGAGTCTCTGAGTAAGTTATATTTTGTTGAAGAGGCCGACAAAGATAATTATGATGCTGTTAGGGCAGCTTTGATAAAGAGATATCAGCTGTCTGAGGAAGGTTACCGTCTTTTGTTTAAAACAATGAGACCTGAGGTAGGTGTAGAATTCTCAGATTTCATCTCAAAAGCACGAATTACACTTTCACGATGGATTGAATTATCCAAAACAGAGAAAACATTTGATGGTCTTACGGATTTATTGCTAAGAGACAAGGTCATGTCTTCTGTAAATAAATCATTCCTAGAGTTCTTACATGAGCGTAAACCTGGTACAATAAAGCAAATGGAAGAATATTGTGACCAGTATGCCACGGCACACCCTGACATGATTCTTAGTAACTCTAACATTAAAGAGAGTATGCCAGTTGCTTCGGCAACAGAATATAATCAGAATTACTCACACAAATTCCAAGGAGCTAAAAATAAATTTGATAAAAAGGTTAATTGGAATAAGTATCAAAACCAAGATAACCGCTCAAATCAGAGTTCTTCTTCGAAGAACTGGAATCGGGCTGATAGTCCTCGACACGCGAGGGGTACCCATAATGTTAGAAATTCTCGGAAAGGGAGTAGCTATAGGAACTATCCAAGTGCTTCATGGAGACAAAAGAAACAATATTACAGGGATACTCAATATAATGAGCATGATGATTATGATCATGAATATTATGATTCAAACCCAAATAGGGGTTATAACAGAGGCAATAATAATTATAGAGACAATTATAACCGAGGTAGATCACAACACAAAAGACATGGTAAATCTTATTACCAGGCTAACTCTGCACAACAGGAGTTCCACGACACCGATAATCAGAATAATGATAAAAAAGACTCCAATAGTGTAGCAAATTCCGCTTTCGATTTTGCTAGAGCATCTGAGTGTTCGCAATGCAAAACATTATTCGATCCAACCACAGTGTCTACTTTAAGCTGCGGTCACCCACTTCCCGCTCTCCATGCGTCAATTGCGCATAATGGAAGGGGTGCTCTTGTCTTTAATAGGGGCCTAATAGATGGTACTCCGGTATCAATTCTTTTCGACTCGGGGTGCACTACCATTGGAGTGAGGCAATCACTCGTAAATCCTTCTCGAGCTACAGGCAATATAGTCAAATGTGTAACATTTGGTGGCACATTGGAGAAGTACTCCACTGCCATTATCAATATTGCTACGCCTTTCTTTACAGGAGAGGTGCAAGCATGTCTCTTGCCGAATCCGATCGCTGATCTTATCATCGGTCGCATTCATGGAGTGAAAGAATGCACTCCACAGCAAATTTCTAATTGGGAAAATGTTAATATGCAATCTGCTAATGCAGTAATCACTAGGGCTCAAGCTCTTAATATGCCACAATCTTCACATTCTGAAGATAATGATGCGCAGATCCAAGATGATCCCTTGGAGATTTCCCACGATTCCTTTATCAAACAGCAGGAAGATGATCCTACTCTAAAGAAATTCTTTACTCTGGCAACAAAAGGTGATCCGAATAAGGATACAAATCGTAAATCTTGGATTACGATGAAGAATGGCGTACTTGTACGTATGGTACAAGACTCCGCTAAGTCCATTCATTCTCAAATCCTTGTGCCTAAAAATATGAGAGTTAAAATCTTACAGCACGCTCATGATTCGCAGTGTGCTGGACATATGGGTTTTTCCCGTACTAAAGCTAGAGTTCTTCAATCTTTCTTTTGGCCTGCTGTGAATAAGGACATACGAATCTATTGTCGATCTTGTAAAGTATGTCAAGAGATTAAATCCAGAGGTCCACGCCATGATGCACCTATTCAGGCTGCAGACATTCCCATTCGGCCATTTCAAAAAATGGCGATAGACATCATTGGTCCATTTAAGATAAAGTCTGCTAGAGGACACCAATTTATTTTGACGTGTGTTGATATGTGCACACGTTGGCCGGAGGCTGTTCCTCTAAAGAGCATAACTACTGCTGATGTCGCAGATGCTCTTTGGTTAATATTTTCTCGTCTGGGGTTTCCAGCAGAAATATTATCCGACCATGGTACCCAACTCATATCGGATACCATGTCTCAAGTAATGTCGACTCTGAAGATAGAGAGATCGCTGAGTAGTATTTATCATCCTATGTCCAATGGGATGGTGGAACGTTTGAATAGAACTCTGAAAAACCTACTAGGTAAGATAACAGAAGATCATCCTCAGGATTGGGATAGGGTTTTACCCGCGGCTCTCTTTGCATATAGAGAGGTCGCCAACGAACATACAGGATTTTCTCCCTTTGAACTTGTCTTTGGCGCGAAACCGCGAGGTCCTATGTCCTTACTTCATGATCTTATAACTGCTGATAATATTGTCGATGACACAAAATCCTCTTATGAATATGTCATCGCACTTAGACACAAGATTATTGAAGCATGCAAATTGGCAACTGCTTCTTCTGAATTTGCGAAACAGAAGGCAAGGGAATTTGCCAATAAAAAGAGATGTTTGCGACAACTTTGTCCAGGTGACAAAGCATTTGTCTTGCTACCTTGTAGGGAAAATAGACTTCTCATTTCTTGGAAAGGTCCGTACGATATAATATCAAAAGTTTCCGATGTTGACTATATCGTCGATATTGACGGGAAGCGTAAAACCTTCCACATCAACATGCTCACGGAATTCCATGAACGTCCTGATTATTTACAACCTGTTTTCCAGGCAACGGACGATTTTCCAGTCCAACATGGACAGTACTCATCTCTGTCAGTAATACAGGATGAGGAAACGAGTTTCTCGGATGTAAATTTACCTTTTCCAATGATTCCTCTTCACTCTAATGAATCATGGAAAGATGTTGCAATTTCTCCAGAATTATCTCCAGGAGAGCAGAAACAAGTTTCTACTATGTTAGAACAATTTCAGGATGTCCTTACTGACATTCCTGGTCAAACTGATGTCATTCAACATGACATTATTCTTACTGACCATAGTCCTATAAGAGTCAGACCGAATCCTATCCCGATACATTTTCAAGCACAGGTAGAGAAAGAGTTAGATGAGATGATAGAGTTAAAAATTATTGAACCATCCACATCAGCATATTCTTCGCCGATGGTTATAGTACGGAAAAAAGACAATAACATACGTCTTTGCGTGGATTATCGCAAATTGAATCAAGTGACTAAATTCGATGCTGAACCTATGCCTTTACTAGAAGAGCTACTTACGAGACTATCGAATTCTCACTTCTTTACTAAACTCGATTTGTCTAAGG
Organism: Oreohelix idahoensis; assembly: GCA_024509875.1. Classification (NCBI taxonomy): domain Eukaryota; kingdom Metazoa; phylum Mollusca; class Gastropoda; order Stylommatophora; family Oreohelicidae; genus Oreohelix; species Oreohelix idahoensis. Next base: position 493,568 of record JAMPIV010021111.1, on the reverse strand, counting down.
GATATTGGCAAGTTCCACTATCCGAACACGCCAAACCGTTTACTGCTTTTTCGACGCCTAGGGGTCTATTCCAATGGAATTTCATGCCTTTCGGTCTTATGAACGCCCCTGCAACATTTGTACGCATGATGCGTCGAATCCTATCTCATCGCTCAGATGTCATTGCGTATCTTGATGACATCTGTCTTTTCAGTGATACTTGGAACGATCACTATAATGGTATAAATGAACTATTGTCTATCTTACGCGAGCATAACCTGACAGCGAAACCATCGAAAGCATGTATTGGTTTTAGCGAAATATCTTTCTTAGGACACCGTGTTGGTCATGGGTTCCTAAAAACAGAAGACCATAATACAAGTAAGATACTTAACATTTCTATTCCTAAGACTAAAAAGCAAGTACGAAGTCTCTTAGGTCTAATACAATTTTATGGACGATTCATCCCGAATCTGTCCTCCATTATGTCACCTCTTTCTTCCTTGCTAAAGAAAGGGTCTCCTAATGTAGTCCATTGGACTCAAGAATGTCAATCCTCTTTGGATAAGGTTAAAACTATGTTTTCTACTTCACCTATCCTAGTATTGCCTTCTAAGGATAAGACATTTATTCTTCGTAGTGACGCTTCATCCACCGGGATTGGAGCTGCACTAATGCAAGAGTACTCTGGAACTCTGCATCCTGTGATGTATATTTCTCGGAAATTAAATGCCGCAGAGAAGAATTACTCGGTCCTAGACCGTGAATTATTGGCTATGGTTTGGTCAATCCTTAAACTGCAAAGATTTCTTCTGGGCGCGCATTTCATTGTGGAAACTGACCAGAAAGCTCTTACGGCTATTCAGAGTAAAAATCTGAAGAGCGCGAGATCAACGCGATACGCGATTGCTCTACAGCCATTTCATTTTTCGGTGCGAGCTATCCGTGGGTCAGAAAATGTGATGGCAGATATTTTGTCTAGATGCCCACATGATTCATAACTGTTATACAACTTTGATACAGTTGTTTCTATGTTGAAATGTGTACACATATGTAATATATCATATATTGATTGTAACACTACTTAGCGGTTCATTGATATTTATTCACCGCTGATCTTTCAATGTTTTTCGTCTTTGATGATCATGATGTTAAGATATCTTAGATGGAATTTATGTATAAACTAATGTGGAAATTGTGTCATTGCTAATATTGTAGTATGCGTTGGTGACACCTCTCTGGAAATATTTATACTTAGAGAAGTACTTTCTCTAAGGTCATAAAACTTATGCTTATCATCTGCGCATTGTTATTGGTGCGTTGTGAGCCTATTGTATGTTGCTCCTAGATGTATTTCAAAAAAAAAATGTACCATTTTTTTTCCCGAGGGGTGTGGTAATCTGTTGCGTGCATATTTTGACGCACATATTACAAAAATCGATATGGCTATTTAATATGGGAAAAATATAGACATTCATTCATTTGTGTATGAAAATGCTGTCTATGGTAAAAGCGAGATAATCCATGTTTGATTCACACTTTTGATTATAGGAGTAATCGTTCTGGATATTGATCCAGCGCAAGGATATTGCGCTTGCGTTTGTACTTATTTTTTAGGGCCAGAAAATATATTAATTTGCTTATTGTGTTTATGGCCTGAATTCATATGTATTACATATTATTAGTACAAGTAGAATCAGTCCTATATTGTATATTTTGGATGGGTAGGAGGGACTAGATTCTTGTATTCCGGTCTAGCGGAAGTATGAGTTGTCTTGACAAGTCGTGATGAGTTCCGATGTACTGCTTACAAATGGCGGGGTACGTTTTTCTAGAGCTGGTCCTTTCGTCAGAAAAAAATGTCTTACGAAGTGGTTTTTCTTCTGAAGGAGATGGTGTCTCTACGATAGTTTGTGTTAGAGACTCTCCTTATGTCAGTATATAGATGATTCGGACTCCAGGTAAACCCAGCTCCTATTTTTGATGATCTCTCGTCGGTTAGGCCTAGCTTGACTTTTGTGCTTCGCTATGCTAGTGTCGTGTTTTGTATCGACGAAGATGACAGATTTTCCTGCAGCGGTTATGGCTACGTGAATTAACCTGATCACCGTAGAGCTGTATGGAAACAATTATGAAATCCTTTATATACCCATTATAAATTAACTCTGGCTTATATTCTCCTTCCTATGAATGAGTGAACGACAACTCAGGGAGGCAGCCATGTTGGATTTCGGTCATCATATGTTTTGATCACTGCCAAGAGAACAGATTATTTATCCTATTATCGGACAGTGACAGGGAGATCTCAATCTTGCTAGAAACCCCCCTTTCGTGGTTTCATAATATATACTACAAACTATGGACGTCGAGTAACTTTAGTTATTTACCGATCTGCCTTCACTGACGCGTTTAGTCAGATAAGGGGATGCGGCCATAATATATCATGACATTGAACTTTTGATGTACTGCCCATTATTTCTGAATGTGTCATGACTTCAGATCTGCTATGTATACCTACAAATTGATATGTCAACATACCATGATGTACTCGTATGTCCCAGTGTGTACGTCTGAATAAATTGAGTAAACAAAGATTCCAGCAGTCTGCATTGGTGCCTTGTAGACACAAGTGTATGAGTGGTTATATTGGTCAGCACACGAACAGTACACCATTCGCGGTAATCACACTCTACACTTCTACTTCATACATACACCATCCTGCGTCGGTTGAAGTGACCAAGTTTAGGGCCTGCTTCCCCTGGAGCCTTTGCCTTCCCTAACTCAGGACTAGGGTGAGTTACCCATTTACAGCTGGGTAGACTGGAGCATGCCTGATCTCAACAACACACCACTCTTCCTTACAGAGCATCCAGTGTGTGTGTGAAAGCAACTTTACAGAGTGGAAGAAATAAACAAGAGTTTACAACCTCCCCTCAACAAAGACGAACAGTCTTTAATACAACTTCATTCATCTTTCCCAAACCATTTTTACACACTCACTTACCCTACTAAAACCCAAACCACCGTTCACACAGGGGAGGCATGTTTATTGAAGAAAGAATTAGAAACTTTTGATTTTGTGTTCCAATGTGTGTTACACTCAAAAATAATTATGTGTACTAATGTTCTTTCAAGTGATCTGCAAAAGGGTGAGGCATATCTTTCGAAAGCCTATGTTCTAATTAAAGAAGAACTCAAAGAGCTGAGAAAGTTCCCAGATTTGTATGATGCAAAACACATTGCAATAGTTATAACGCTGTTTGGAACGTGGAACCAGCATTTTGTAAGAAGTAAGCTAGGAAAACTAAACGTCATTTTCATGAACTATGTGAGGACAAGAGACACACTGACACAGTCTCTATTCTGAGCGAATATTTTAATGAATGTATGTATATTGTCAAGGTCCAACTGCGAGAGCAACTTAATAGTTTAGCGCTTGAGATCCACACTTTTCAGACAATTCAGCCACAGGAACTAGCAAAGTTATCGGATAATCAACATTATGAAGATTCTCGAAGAATAGTTGACAGATACAGTTGTGACATCATTGGTAATTTCCCAACACAAATGATGTCACTTCGATCTTGCCTCAGAGGTACTGTTGCAAAATGTGCTACAGTAAACTACTTCGCACATCTATTACTTATTGAAAGTTCACCACTTTCAACATGTTTCCCAGATGTGTTTACAGTTGTGATGCTTTTCCTAACAATACCTGTCACAGCTGAAACTGCTGAAAGATCATTTCCGAAACTAAATCTAAAAAAAAAAAAATCATTTAAGAAACAAGAGGAGCCAAGAATGTTTTCAGCCACGCGTCCATAAGAGAAAAGCAAATAGTGATAGGATTTCGATGCCTTGCCTTCAGGGAAGTACCTAGGTTTTATTTTTATACTTATTTAAGTTCTTATGTGTCCTATCTAGCCTTCACTTTCTTTCCTTTCCTGACTATTTTCTTTGTCTTTTGTCCTCGTAAGACGAATCACCGGTTTTCGATTTTTTTTTAAACCCATCCATTGAGCGGTTTGAGTATTCTACCAATTGAACATGAGGAAGCTTTTGTTTTCTTCAAAACGATATTTATAATTATATATTGGCTATGGTGGATATACCCATTATTATAGGAGGTTCCTACTTAATTTGTGCCTTAAGGCCACGTAAATTGTAGCTACATGTATGCAATTTCGCATAAAACACGGGGAAGGTTGTGCCAAATTAAAGATCCGCACCGGGTGTCAAATGCTTTAGGTCCACCCCTGGATTACGCAAAATAGAATGATTTAAATGGTACGACAAGGTTACTAATGTGGAACTGATGACAAGAACTACAGAAGTACCTGTGGAACATGAGATGAGAAGGAGACGCTGGAGATAGGACATACATTGGTAAAACCTGTTGATAACATTACCTACCAGTCCGTGTCTGGAATCTCAAGAGCAAATTCACGAACACATTTACAGCAGGGTTGTTGTTGCTGATTAACTAGGGCTGCTAAACTCATCGCTCTTCAGAAGTCAATGCCAAGCTGAAAAATTTGCATGTGTTCTGCAGATGATGAGTGGTACTGTATAGAGCTTTGTGATTGTTGGGGAGCCCGGCAATAGCTGTCGACTCTCTGTGGAGAGTCCTGGGCAAGTGAGCAGCACATGCTGAACTTTCTCATACGGATGGGTACATTTGCGGCAATTAGGCTCATGTGTGGGGTTTGATTTGTTTAAGTGCTTGTTGAGTCTGGTGTGTTCTGTTCTTAGTTGGAAGATTGTGCTCTGCTTCCTACGTTGTAGGTTATTAGTGTTGTCATTTTTGTTATGATGGGCCATTTCTTTATACAAGACAAGTCCAGTAGACCCTTTTGCCTATCGGCGCGGGGATTCCTCTTTGAAGCTGTTTTGGAGAATTCGTTTAGCTGTCTGCATGTTTGCTGGAGTGTTTGTTTGAACCATGCTTGCTTCTAGTTTTGCTATTCTGTCTTCTTTATCGTTGCCTGATATGTCTGTTTTCCCTCGTACCCACTGGAGAGTGACTCTGATGTCGTATTTTCTTAGCAGATTGTCAATTGTTTCAGCTAGCTGTATTATTTCTTTATTTTCAATTTTTGTCCAGCTCCTAGATGGTGTTATTTTGACAGAGTCCTAAAGTGTTTCAACATCTAAATCGCCCATATGCTTCATTGGGTCGATGCTAGAGATTTATCTTGTGAGAAGTGAATGATGTATTCTGATGTACGTGAGTGGGAACTGTTAAATAAATTCTGCTACATAATTGTCGAGGACATATTGTCATTAGCAGACTGTATAGCGACGCTCAAGACTGGCTAGGTTATGTCATCGTTTTACATATGTATAATGGATGAATTTACTGGAGCTTGTACCTTGATTAAACGTATGTCGTCTTAACGTCTAACCTAGCCTTCACAACTTCTTTATTGTTGGAGATCAGGTTTGTGCATGAAGGTTGATTGCAAAACTGTTACAGGCATATGTACATGCCTTAGGAAGTTCACACATAAATATATTTGATAATGGAAGGACCTTCGCCGAAGTACCCCTTCGACATATAATACAAGGATTAATGCTACAACTAAAAGTGTATGCAACAGTAGTTAGTGCAGAATTCTCCGTACGGTTCATATACAAGATATTTCTAGTGTGCTGCCATCTGGGTATTTCATATACGCTCCAAGTCCAGCATTTATGGACATCCACTAGTAATTTAGTATATTGTTCTGTTACTTAGGAAGGCTTTAATCCAGAGATACATTTTTCTATGTATGCCCATTTTTGTCATTTTTGCGAAGAACCCCTGTCTCCATACTGTGTCGTGTGCTTGCTGCAGATCAAGGAATACAGCTGTTGTGTGCTTACCCTCATGGAATTCATCTACAACCATTTTCACTGCAAGTTTCCAATTGCTGAGGTCAGTGAGACTGGTCTGTAGCTTCCAGGATCTTTAGCTGGCATGTTTTTCTTTAGAATTGTTACAGCTGTGTTGATTGGGGCGTGACGGTGCTAGGTTTCTATTCCTGAACCCTGTAACTTCGCCGCGAGAGGAAAACGTGCTAACCACTTAGCCAATTGGACGCTGAAGTAGAGAACCGCATTAACATATTGTAAATCATCAGTACAGTCCCAATAAAGATGGTTTGGCCATGTCTGCAGAATGGGAGAAGATCGGATACCACGACAAGCATGGGAAACAAAGAGCCAAGGATCCAGACTCAGAGGACGATCCAGAGTCCGCTGGGAGGACAACATTAAACAATCTTTGAAGGACCGAGGACTAGAATGGAACCAGGCCAGGAGGAAGACAGCCGATAGGATAGTCTGGCGCTCTCTCTTCCAACCCTCTACACCTCACGGTAGAAGGGGAACGACTAAGTAAGTAAGTAAGTAAATCATCAGTAAAACGTTTGCAAACATGAATTGGCTGTGGAGGTGGGACACAAAGTAAGGTTGGGTGGTCTCAGAATGACGACAAAGACAGAGTGATAAGATATGGACTGTACTTAAGAAATCTGATTCGCTTCTCATATAGATGTGGGCGTAGCTTAATGTACCATATGGCACGACTTCCACGTCGTTCAGGCAGAATTTAAGTTCAAGCATTTGTAGAGTGAGTTCAGTAGCAAATCTTTGTTTCGGGCAAGTAGCTGTGTCTGTAAAAACAATCAAGATTGAGGTATGTTTTCCAGCTTCGGGTACATTTTATAATATTCTAATTTTAGTAATATTGTAAGACATGTTAAGTAAGAAGCCTGATTTTTTTTCCTAACAAAATTCAGAGTTTGTCTCTATTTTTGGATAATAGCTGATTCGTCAGTTGTATGTTTTATAGTATAGTCTTTTATAGTATATTACTACATTTTACTAAGATATATTGGTCTCCGTTCAAAGTGATATTGTAAAAACAGTAATACTGTCGGAATGGACTGCGTAGGGGTCGATTTATTATTATTGGTGTAGCCTTTACTAATTCGGTATTCTTAAGAACGATAAATTGGTCACTTTAACTTTAGTGCTTATTGCCCGATACATTTTAGATTACCTCTACCTCTGTAAGTATGATTGGCTTATTACATTTAGCGTAAAACTGTAAGGCATAGAGTAAACAACTGGCATTCATTTTTCAACAGTTAACCTTTCTATATATTGATAGAATATGTCAATTTAGAGTAGTGCGCTGTGCAATGACCCTACTACTTGATTATATAGGAATTCTTACTTAATGTTTTCCCTTGTATACTAGTGAAGTTAATCGGTATTTTAGGCCGAATTATGTTTGCGATATTGTATTCTTAGTCATGTTTCTCCCTGATGGCAAATACGCAGTGGCGGTGCCAGGCTATTTTGAAAGGGCTAACTGTACTTGCGCCTTAAAGCATTTTTCATTAGACTTTATAATTAAATTATATTTTAAAGCACTGTCGTAGTATTTATCTTAAAATAAAAATTGTCAGTTGCATATTTTATATAAGTTTTAAAAAACAACTCATTTAAAAATGGGAGGAGATCGGACGTTGTAAGTAAAAGCGGGGCACCTATCATAATGGGAGGAGATAGGACGTTGTAAGTAAAAGCGGGGGCACCTATCATAATGGGAGGAGATAGGACGTTGTGAGTAAAAGCGGGGCATCTATCATAATGGGAGGAGATAGGACGTTGTACGTAAAAGCGGGGTACCTATCATAATGGGAGGAGATTTGCTGCAATCACATTTTTTAATTGTTCAGCTTCTGCCCCGTTCCGGCATCAATAGTAACTGCTCCAGTTCCTCTTCGCGCTACAACTACAATGTAAGATTGAAAAAAAAGAACTTTATTTATTCAAGAATTGTCAAACAGGTTAAGTGTCACTGAATCTTCAATTATTTAGTCATTCTTATAATCATAATTAAGTCTGTAAACATGTATTACTACAATGAAATCGTCTTTCAAATCTTGCTGCAGATAAATGTGTATACTTATTCTTGACCCCAATGTCTTTTATTTTTGCACATGCATCTTAAATAACCGATGGACTTTGAGTTTAGGTTGAACAGAGCGCGCCTCACCAATAAAAAGGCACAGATAAATGTAAATTAACTTTAAAGCTAACAAAAAGCGCTCTACACTAGCATGAGTTGCTAGTAAGCCCAAAGAATGTAGGAAACGTGGAAAAAATAAAAGGACTGAACTTTTAGCATACCAGTTTATGACATCGCCACACAATCTTCCCAAACATGCCTCTTGAACTATTACATTAATGAATCAACGAAACTCGTAGTGTCTTTGATGTTTATACAACCAATTTTCAAAGTCTTCGTCTTCTGAAGTATTCTTCATTATTCTATTTTCACATCTTAAGGAACAAGGGATCATGAGGGGCCTTCTTCTTCCTCATACACTTTCAGACGTCTACTTGAATACTTTCAAGGAAAGAAGTGGTCATCGTGAGGCTTTTTTTGCATCTTCATATGTGACCTGACTTATCACTTTTGTTTCTTTCTTTTTTTAAAGATAATGGAAATAAACTATTTCAAATATAAACAAATTTGACATTTAAAAATAAGGTTTCTAATGCATCAAACCAGTGATCAGCGGCGTAAGTGTGGTTCTGATGGACAGGGCACGTCCATGCGGCCGCGAAATAAAGTGTCATGAAACACCCTCTGCTTAACATAAATCTTTTTTAATGTACTTTGTTTTAAACGTCATAGCATGACCAGTTTCTCATACAAATGATAAGATGATGTCCTGTGTGAGTCAGAAAGTTTACGTCTGACCTGTCTAATTTTTAGATCTAGCTAACCCGGTAAGAAGATACTGTTCGATTGTAGTCTCGTACTACTTTAGAAAATTATTTCTGCCTGACAGTGTCTTCCTCGGGTCATGAAAAGACGAGTAACTTTGATACCTTGTGCTTTTTTAATTGTCGTGTCTGTATTTAGCGTAGCTTGGACAAAGCATGGAATCCGTGCATTGTCAAACACCTGAAATTTTCTGGTCTCATTGAAATCTGACATGTACTTACACATTCTCCGGACACACATTTCTATCAGCTTTAACTCTTTTCAGACCGGTTATTTTGTATCATTTTCTCATACTCTGACATATCTGACTTCTAATGTTCCTTGGTACATTTTACTTTGAAGTCTACCCAAGAGTGTTGTACATCAAATTGTTAATAATTGAACAGTCTACATAAATAGATGCAAAATTAATATTTTTTAAATTTATATTGATGTGAGTTTTTAAAATTTGAAGGAAAATCAATATGAAAATACGCAAAAATTATAAACATAATATTTCACAGAGAAGACAAGAAAGTATTACCAGAACAATTAATGTCACAGTATAGACATTCGCCGAAATTTTGAGTTGGTCACATTGTATGAGTGACAACATTGATACTCATTTTAAAAAACCGGTTTGGTCAGTTGAACCAGAACGGAAGAGGATATAAAACGTTTGGCGCAAATCATTCGATGAGATGTCTGCCGTCCTGAGAGGACGTGTTCCCTTTGTCAGCAGTTTTTGCTGGGATTATGTGAATGCCATTGCGGTTCATATTTCTTGCCGATTTCCAAGTGGCCAGGATTATGTGGTATACTGCTAGAATATCGATGTGATTTCTAGTGGTTTTTTCCTGGATATGATTTACGTTAAGTATCTTGCATTTATATATTGCTTGGCTTCAGTACAGTTCTAGCCAGTGAGCGAAAGTCATCGGGTAGTCGCTGGATAGATTATGTCGGTGATTATGTTGCTGTTATATTGAACTATTGATTAGGGCAAGTAGTTTGGCATTTCCATTGCATTGTTAGTTTGCATGTGCATTGCTAGCCGTGTGTGCGCAATATTTATTAAAGGGACCATACCGATTTCAGGTGTTATTGCATTATTCATGTCAGCTATGGTGTACTGTGGTCTTGCCTTTAGACAGCGAGCTAAGAGTCTAGTTTGAGTATGTATTAAATCCATAGTACCCGTAGAGAGTTTGTTCTGACAGCACACGTAGTCTGGTGTGCTTATCTTGACAATTAGCAACAGTCATATTTTATTGTAGTCTGACCATTTCTGCATCATATGTTACATTTCTAAAACAGTTCAACATTAAATAATAAGATTATGCAAATTTGTGAAATGTTACATAACTAGGCTTTAAAAAAAAATTAAAGAAAAAAAATCTGCCACTGATTATATTACAGTTATTATAAGTAGCTGCAACATCTTAGCTAAACTAGACATATTTCTAGTGCAACACTAACACCTAAGTAAAATCAGTTATAAGGGTGTCATAATTAAAAACTCAACACATCTTTATATATTTCCTACCAAGGCTTGTGGTTTTCTGACAGACAATTCCCACCTGCATAAAAACATAAAAAAGTATCACAAACTTTACATTTAACTTCTGCTTTTTCTTTCAATCTTTACAGTCTGATAGCAAAGGTTACGATTTATTTTTGTCTTTGTGAACTCGGGGTCCTGGCGTGTCGACAAAAAACTGGTGGCTGTGAAGCGAGTGGTACATCATTATACAAACCTATATACTCCAATTCCCTGATTAGTTCTTCCGTAAAATTTAGCTGACCATATATAGCTGGTCTTTTCAGTTATTCTACATCTGGGTGTTTTTTCTGCCAGTAGTGAAATAAAATGTGAGCATTTACCATAGCAATATCCAGAAGGTGAAAAAAAAGTTTTCCAATATTTATTGGTCTTTCTCGAAGCATTGTACTTGTTAATCAGCTGGTCACTCTTGTCCACACCTTTCATGTATATATTGTAATCCCTTACAAGATTTGGCTGTCTAACATTAAGTTATCGAAAATTCCCATTAACCTTAGTTCTACGCTTAGCGAACCTATGGCCATTTGCATTGTGAATGCTTGAAACCAGTGTTATAGTTTTGTTATCTCTCCACTGCAGTGCTAGTAATTCTTCATCTTTAACCCACCTCATTGCATCTCTGATACTACTTTTGGTAAAATTCCTTTATATTTGAAAGTGCAGCTCGAAACCCCTTTCTATTTCAAAGAAATATGCCACAAGCTCCAATCCCTAACGTGGAAGTCCTTCAGTTACTGAATGGATGTATAACAATTATCAAAATAAACCATATATCCTTGTCTCACCAAAGGTGTCAAAAGATTCATAACTACAGCATAAGCTAAACCAAATTGTCCATTTGCAGTGTTGTTCCTACCTAACTAAACATCAAAGTCATAACTATATCCACTAACAGCATCAGCAAGAACCCACAACTTCATCCCCTATTTTGTTGGCTTGTCTCTAATATACTGTCGAAAAGAATAATGCCCTTTATTTCTAACCATTCTTTCAAAAGAAACATTTTGATCAGGTTGGTATAGCTTGTTGCACTTCATTCTAATATATGTTAACATTCTTACAATTACATAGCTTATCTTGAAACTCTTCAGTCTTTGGGTCTGAAAATTAAAAAAAAACTCATTATTGCTTTGAATCTGTTTCTAAACATAAATGTCCCGGCCCACAGTCCATTGTAAAGACTTTTCCTTGACCAGAGGCGATCAATACTTGGTCCTGGTACAAGAGCAGCATACATTAGCAACGCACAAAAGCGATAAAACTCCTCTGGAGTAACATCATACCATCCAGTAAAGACAGTAGGCTCGTTAGGTCAATACTGCTGTGCATATTAATTTTAAAACTGACACAGGTAACCAACAATGTCAGCTGTGAAACACAGTTTGAAGAAGTCAATGGGCCTCAAAACTGCTTTGTATTTTCTCTGGTCTTCACCTCTGACAGTTACAGACCTGGAACCCTCTCAGGCAAAAAGGGTGGAGGCTTGAAAAGTGGGCCTTCATCAAGTCCATCATAACCAAAGCATCTGCAAGAAGAACAATTTGAAATTAATTTTTACAGATCAACAATAGAATTCAAAGTTACAGTTTAGTGTACACAGTAAAATTGACACGCATTACATTTTCCATACAAACGAATACTGTCAATCATAAAGGCATATGATGTAAATAAGAATGTTTAAAAGCAGAGACACGGGGCAAATGAGGTCAGAAAAATCAGCTGATTCAAAGTCTGACCCCCTTTATATTTATTTCCTGGTGCCATGAGTTCTTTGTTAACTGTTTGAATCGTGAAATAGCTGTTGCTATTTTTCAAAAACAAACAGAAAACAGCTATACTAATTACAATAGGCCACTAAAACGATTTACTACTTTTCAAAATCAGCTGTTATCATTTCGGTAACGAAGTAACATTACCATTGCATGTACGGCAGGTGATTTGAGTTGTTCTGAGCGGTAATTTCACCATCCGACTCATCAGATGTTTCCAAAACCTCTGAATAATCATCAGAACAATAATATACATGACTAGATGCGTTGTAGTCACTATCAGACTGCATTTTGTTAACGATGTGTTAAGACGAGTTATTCGTAAAATTTCCAAAATGGTGGACGGAAAAATGCGGTGTTTACATATTTCCACGTGTAATTTCATAGTTAAAATAAGTGAAAGCTGTAACAAACTTCTCTTCTCTCATTTAGGACAGATATAATTGTTAACATTTATTCTTAAAATAAAACATTGATTTGAAGTCAAAATTAAAAATAAATGTGCTTTTTTTTTTTACTTCAAAAGTCATCGTTACTATTGGAACGGGTTTTGTTTTATTTCCGATCGAAGAGTGTTAAAGGGCAATGAACTTTTCAACCTGCCGTTGCTAAGCGCACTGGTCATATTAAGGTTAAAGTGAATTTTGTGCCCAGATAAAGTGTGAACATCTGATGTCGGAAAATATGGCGTTTATTTATCAACGGAATATTTGACTGGATGTTATAGAAAAAAAATGTTTTCGTGTTTAGTTTAATCAGTATATGCTTATATTACCAAAATTTGTAGCATAGAAGAAAAGAAATGTGAAAAGCAAAAAAAATTCAAATATGAGTTTCTCCGTGCAACAAACTTGTTCAGTCGAAAACGAAATCTGAAGCCTCCGCAGTTAAATAAAGATTGACAAAATATTAAATATTTCTCAGAGCCCTCCCCAAAATGTGCAAGGTAAATTGTGGATACGCCGGCACTTGATTAATGTGATACGACTGCTGATGACGACAGTGGCATCACTTAGCAGTGATGTTGAGACAATTAACGTTGCTGTTGTTTAGAAAAATGTGCTTGAAAGTTATGTTATTGATAATTGCGGTGATGTCGAAAATAAATGTGTACAAATATGTGGCTGAGTTTTTGAACAAAAAGTAAACCCAGTGGTCGACAAACCTTATTTGGGCCATTTTGAAAGAGGAATGGCAAACGACAAAACTACAAATGTGGCCAAGGATACAAAAGTGCAAGACGAGAGTACCAAGTCGATGCTAACCTGTATGGAGCACAAGAATCCTACGGGCACATATCACTCCCAGAATGTTCGAACAGATCTATTATTTCAACTGGACTTTTCCCATTTACAAACATGCGCTAACGTCTCTGCCAATTTTTTTTTTAAACAAAAAATAAACCTGGAAATTTCACGGGGTAGGTTGAGTTGTTCAGAAATACTTTACTATCCATACCGTAAGCCATGCTGAATATTTGCTGAAACAATAGATTGACGATGCGAATTTTAGGTGATTTTATATATATATATATATATATATATATATATATATATATATATATATATATATATATATATATATATATATATATATATATATATATATATATATATATATATATATATATATATGTATATCAACTCTTCAAATAATTTTTTTAAGGACCTGAACTGGAAAAAGTGACGATCAATGAAACTCTGATTCGAAAATTCGCATAATTAAACGAAATAAACCGTAATTCGTTTTAAACGTTGATAAACATTAATAATATCAGAGAAGAGATGACGTAACAAAATATCAGAGACTTGATATTAAGTTAAAATTTTTTTAAAATATTAGTTTAATAGTAATAGTAATTCTTCAGCAACTAGTAAAAATTTTGATACACATTTGCTTTATTTTGATTACATTTGATGGCCCATCTTATTAGGATGGTCCCACTTAATTTGTGCCAAGGGCCCCTTTTATTGTAGTTGTGGCCATGCGTGTGATAATGATGTGTATAGTGGATTCGTATCACTGCCCTAAGCAGTAGGTAGTTGTGGATGATGATTTTTAGTACTTCAAACGAACTCTTGACGACTAAAACAGCTGGACAAAAAAGATATTTAATGATTTAGTAGCTGGCAACATTTTTTACGCCAACAACAGTGAACGTAACATGACATTTAATTTACATTCTACGAATTCAGCAACCTTCTACTTGAGGCTGGTAACTTTCACACAGCAACATTCTCATTGGCAAAAATCTATACGTCGTCCTCTTTCATTTTCCATATTCTTTAGACACTGTCACTACTTCTATTTGTCTACTGACTCTTTTTTAAAACATTCTGTCGCATATGAATTCTTAAAACCATGACATTTCACAAGGGGCGCAATTAAAGATTTAACTCCCTTTGCCTCAAAACCTACAAATCATATTTTAATTCCCTTTTAGTAAGGTTTAATAGTCTGTTACCGCTGTTATGTTAACTTTCTAAACTGGATCTTTACAGGTGATCTTCTTGTTATACAATCACCTTAAACTCACTTTTACAAATCTCCCCACCAGAAAAAAAAAATTATCTTCGAGAGTCTATCCTTAATCTATCCTCAGTCTGTTTGCAACTTCGTCTGTCTCAAAACCCTGGTCTCTGCTTCTATTTACCTCCTTTCCGTCTTATTCAACTGTATTACAGTATGACTTTCCATTTCTAACAATAAATATAGACTTTATAAACACAACTCACAATGTTTATCATTATTGCTAGTTATCATGCTACATAAAGCATGTTTCAATTGTACCATAACATCATACACATTATTCAAAATTATACGGTTGTCACAGTATACATGTTCGACAAAATATTAGGTTGGTCACGCGGTGAGTGGTAACATTGAGATAATGAAAAACCCGTTTGATCTGCTGAGCGGAAGGGAAGTGGACACAATATCTGGCGCAAAAAGGCAGTTGATTTTCTGGCCATCGACCGGGATAGCTCGTCTTTTGTTCCCTGTCAGCGTTTTGCTGAAGAGAGTTTGCCATTGTTGTTCTGATTTAGTGCTTGCATTTTCTTCATGCGATCTTTGGATTATAGGGCATAATGCTAGAGTGTTAATGTATTTTTCTAGTGGAATTTCCTTAGACCGGTGATGTTGAGTCATTTAAGATTTAGTTTTGCCTGATCCTAGTACATAAGTTCGCCGGTGAGCGAAAGTCACTACCAACTCTGTGGTCTCTCAAATTGCTCCATTATCTTCGTCGTCTTCACTGCGACTTCTCTGCCAATTGCTATATGGTCTCTCAGATTTCTCAATTACACTAGTCAACAAATGTTCAAAAGTTATTTGTACCAGAAATTAAATATACCATTTCTTATTGATTTTGACATGCTGATTTCAAATATCATAATGAAATTCACCAATTGGCTCTGGGTTTTTTTTTAAATGATGAATTTACATTACAGTAATACAAATAATGTATGCTTGTTTAATTCTCTGGGGTGAACAGCTAGTCTTTAGCATTATAAAAATTGTGGTTACATACTCAATTTATTGAAATTTCAACATAAAATTATAGAAAAAATAAAAACATTATTTAAAGTTCACATATCATGTTTTAAAAAGGCACAATTGAACCCATTCCATCATTATTCAGTCACTGTTCAAGCTCTCTTTGCCTGCTTCTTGTAGTCAATCGATGAGGTGTCTCTTGTCACAGTCCAACAGTAATCAGCAAGCATTGAAGGGCTACAATTGCCTTGATACATTGTCTCCATAGCAGCAATGTCCTGGTAAAACCGTTCACCATGCTCATCGCTGACCGCTCCACAGTTTGACGCAAAGAAATCCATATGAGAATCCAGAAAATGAATTTTCAAAGACATGTTGCAGCCAAGACTCTTATACTTCCGAAGGAGATTTTCTACAATTTCACTGTAATTTACAGATCTGTTGTTTCCAAGAAAATTGTCCACCACTGACTTAAATGCCAGCCATGCTGCTTTTTCCTTGCCACGCAACACGCAAAGAAACTCGTCATCATGAAGAAGTTTTCGAGTTTGCGGACCAACAAATACTCCCTCTCTTATTTTAGCTTCACTCAGTCTTGGAAATTTTCTGATGAGGTATTTTAAAGCCTCATCTGTTTTCTCCATTGCCTTGACAAAGTTTTTCATGAGACTTAGCTTAATGTGCAAGGGTGGCAACAAAATCTTGCTGGTGTCGACAAGTGCTGGGTTCTCAACGTTCTTACTGCCAGGCTGCAATGACTGCCTGATTGGCCAATGTCTTCTGATGTAATGGTCACTTCGTGCACGGCTATCCCACTCACAGAGAAAGCAACGGTACTTGGTGTATCCACCCTGTAGTCCACGCAAAAGAGCGACCACTTTTAAGTCACCGCAAAATGACCAATGATGATGATCGTAGTTTATATTCTTCAAAAGCTGCTTAATTTTTTTCATTAGTTTCTTTCATATGAACTGCGTGACCAACTGGAATTGACGGTAACACATTACCATTATTCAATAAAACAGCTTTAAGACTCGTCTTGGATGAATCAATGAAAAGCCTCCACTCTTCCGGTATGTGATTGATTTTAAGGGCTGCCATTAAACTAGAAATGTTGTGTCACGCAGAAAGGTCACCCTCTTTGAAAAAGAATGTAATGAGCGGCTTCTGGTGGTTCCTATACACAGAAAATGTAACATCTTCTGCCAGGAGATTTCATTGTTGCAATCTGGAACCCAAAAGCTCTGCCTTGTTTTTCCGTAAATTCAGATCTCTTACAAGATCATTCAGTTCACCTTGGGTTACTAAGTGTGGTTTAGTGGATGTAGTTTGCTCAAAATCTGGGTCGCTTGAGGTTGATGGTTCAGGACCACCAATGTCCTCTTCTTCGTCAGTGGAAGCAGCTGAAAATGATTCTGGCACTTTGGGAACTGATAGGTCATCGCCATGTGGTACCGGACGTATTGCGGAGGGGATGTTTGGATACTCCAGAGTCCATTTTTTCTTCTTTGATATGCCTTTCCCAATTGGAGGGACCATGCAAAAGTAACAGTTGTTGAGATGATCACTGGGCTCTCTCCAAATCATTGGGACCTCAAAAGGCATAGATTGCCTTTTGCTAGTCAACCACAGTTTAAGATGTGATTCACATGTATTGCAGCATATGAGTGGCGCCCAGCTCTTATCTTGATCTCCTTTTCTGCAGCCAAAATACAAACTGAACGCCTTCTTAATCACTTTAGATATATTTCGTTTTTGTGATACAAATGTCACCTCACCACATATATAACAGAAATTATTAGCACTGCTCACACATGTCCTAGGCATTTCTAACTACGATACTTTTGATAAGGACAAAAGAACTAACTAATGGCAAAATTTTATCAGAGATAAGATATTTATACACAAAGGTGATGTAATCATAGGTAGGATTGCATCATCAACTTCTAGTTACATTTTTATTGGGCATTAGAAAAAATTATGCAATCGCCCACAACAGTTGTGTCATATATATAAATTGACCGTAATTAAATGAACTAGTTTTATATATCTTGAAAACTAGAGCCAATCAACATTTTTTAATGTCATTTTCGTTTTCAGCACACCAAAATTAGTTAAGATCGGCTATTTTCATTTATGATACATTTTGGTTGTTCACTAGTATTACTTTTGCCTCTCCACTACGGCTTCTCAATAGCTCAGTTCTCATTTTTCTTCATTTACATTTATCTCAATTGTTTCACAAGTATCTCTGCCGTCTTCACTACGACTTCTCACTATCTCCTATGTCTCTATGCCATTTCCCTATGGCTTCTCAGTATCGCAATATTCTTCTCCTCTTCTGACACTTCTGTGTCTTCTCACATATAAAATCCTCGCCATTCTCCCACGGCCTGTAGTCTACATATTCCTCTTAATTCTCCTTTACTCCTCATCTCCTCTTCTACTGCAGTACCCTATCATTCAGATGTACTCTTTACGTATGCTCGCTGTAGAATGATTATACATAATTCTCCGCATAACTCAGCTACCGCCGCCATATTGTTTATGTATATAATGCTATGCCTTTCCTCACATAGCCTCCTTCTCGTCACTCACTACCTTACTTACTCATTATCTCCAAAAATGTTATCATCATTGCCTCTTTACTTTTATGCGCCTCTATTGCTTCTTTACTTTTAAGCGCTTCTATCGTCTATTTAGTTTTAAGAGCCTCCAACGCTATCAGTTTATCAATATCAAATCTCCTCTACTCTTCTGACTTCATCAACATTTTGCTTCCTCTCTTCTTCTCTATCTCACGTATCTCCAGAATTTCTCTCAACCTCTGTACTCCTTACTTCTTTCACCGTTTGCTTCGGTTTCTCTATATCTTCAATTTCTTCAGTTTTCATGCTACCTGGGTTCCTTTCAGGTTCTTTAATCCTTAATTGGCCGCTACTTCGATCTCTACTTGTACTTCTAATATATTTATCCCTCCTCTGTATCTTATCTCTGCTACTTGATCGGTAAATCCGTCGATCTTTAGAAGTTTCTCTCCTTCCACTACCACTTCTATATCTCTCCTCTCGACTCTTGGATCCATATCTCTCTTGTTTTTATCTCCCTCGCAACCCTTGGATCGGTAATTCCGTCGATCCATCTCTCTCATATTTCTCTCTCTCTCTATGTCGACTCTTAGATCGGTAATATCTTCGATCCCTACTTCTATTTATTTCTTGTCTCTTAACTTCTTCATCTTTGTTCTTCTTCTTTTCCAACTCTTCAAACTTCCTAACAATATATCCGCAAAGTAGAGCTATCTGTTTATCCTCCTCTCTTCCACCACTATTTTCTTCCTCCTCTTTGTTCTTCCTCTTTTCCAAATCTTCAAGTTTTCTATCGAAACATGCGCAAAGTGCTGTTATCTCTTTCTCATTCTCTCTTCTACCACTATTTCTTGACTTATTCTTCCTCTTTAGTCTCACATCTCATTGTGATACATGTCTCGACGTTGCGAGGCGCCTCCTATAATCGGACAAATCGTCTGATGATGTGTAACGTCTCTCCGTCCCTCGTTTATTATCTTCCGCCATCTCTTCCTGCGTATCTGAATCTTTTGCCGACGTTTCTTCTAAGCCCTCAGGTTCTTTTCTAATATTATGTTGTGATACATGCTGGTTGGTCACTACTAATACAGGTTGTCTGGTACATCAGTGACTGATACTGGTATACTGTGCTAAAGTTGTAGTGGCTGGTAATGTAGTGTGCTTTGTGATGTCAACATAGCGCGAATGCGTGTTAGAAAGTTCGACAAGGTAGACGTCTATGCAGCAGTACAGACTTGCCTCACAATACATAACATATGAGAGTGTGTAGCATTCATCACATATAGAGGTGTAGATGTTGAGTTGGTAGAACCATATATCGTACGTGTCACAGGCATGGAGTCAAAAATATAGGTGAACAGCTGTTGACATTTCAACCATTTATTTTAGTCACAGCGACAAGACAACGTAGACAAGTTCATATAAGCATGACACAGGAACATGGCGGACGTGAAGACAGTTCACTACGATTGCATGCAAACAAATTCAATAAATATTCATATATCAATATGTTGCTGACTCCAATTTATCATTAATTCCACAGCTAGCAGAAAAACCGGCATCACAGAACGGGTAAAAAACTGTATAAACATCCATCAATTTCATTCTGACTTCACCATGTCAGATATCTTTATTAAGTCTCCCGTCGACCCCAAACATGGCGGGCGAGGAAATAGCATAGTCCATCCATCTAGTCGGACGAATCGACAATGATCGGTCCTTTCGAAGATAGTCTTATAACATTAATGGTAGCACTGACTCAGCGCGTCAGGTACTCCAAATAACTCCCTCGTACACCAGGCGAGTTTTCATTTCCCTAGTTATAATGACAATAACTTGTAACTCATCTGGTCTTCCACTCCAGATAGTTATATTCATCATCATCAGTTGCCATCTCCACAACGAAGGTTGGCTGTAATGGATCTCCAACTTCTTCTGTCTCTTGTCTTGGTGGTACACTCTGATAGACTCTTTCCCGTCCATCTCTTGATGTTATCTTCCCACTTATAGCGCTGTCTTCCCCTTGCACGTTTGCCTTCAACTCTCCCTTCTGTTATGGTCTTCTGCAAGGTGTTATGCCTTTTTATGTGGCCAAAGTATTTTAGCTGCCGAACTTTGACCTCTCTCATTAGTTCTCTTTTCATACCTAGATTTTCTAGGACCTCCTTATTTGTTTTCATCTCTTTCCATGAGATACGCCCCATTCTTCTATATATCCACATTTCAAGAGCCTCAATTCTTTCTTCCAAATGCTTATTCATCGTCCATGTTTCTGCACCATACAGAAATGCAGAATATATATAACACTTTATGATTCTCAGTTTTAATTTATGAGATAACTGTTTGGATGTCAGTATATGTTTCATGTTGTTGAATGTAGCTTTGGCCATTCCTATTCTCTTCTTGATTTCTGTTTCACATCTGCCATCTTCTGTTATTATATGACCAAGATATACGTAGCTCTTGACTTGTTCCAGGATTTTCCCATTTACGCTTATCTTTAATGTGGGTTTATCGTCTGTTTTGCTAATTATCATAGTTTTAGTTTTCTCAATATTAATGTCGAGTCCATATTCATGACTTATACTGTTCACTTGCTTCACTAGTTCTTGTAACTCCTGTTCGCTTTCAGCTAACAACACGGTATCATCTGCATATCTAAGGTTGTTTATTGATCTTCCACTGATGTTCAGTCCTGGTATTTCCTGTATCTGTTTGAAAATTTTTTCGGTGTATAAATTAAATAGGCAGGGGGACAGCACACAACCTTGTCTGACACCTCTTTTTATGTCTATGTATGGTGAATAATTCCTTCCCGATCTTACTGTGGCAGTTTGCTCCCAATAAAGGTTACTGAGTATTCTTATATCTTTTCCATCAATACCTATGTCTTTGAGGCATTCAATTATTTTCTCATGATGGATTCTGTCAAAAGCCTTCTTATAGTCAATGAAGCACATATACATACTTTTTTGGACCTCTGTATATTTTTCTGCTAATCTTCTTAGGCAAAATATTGCCTCTCTTGTTCCACTGTTCCGTCTAAAACCAAACTGTTCTTCTTGGATTTCGCTGTCTACTTTACTTTTTATTCTTTCCTGTATGATTTTGAGCAGTATCTTAATTGCATGACTCATCAGGCTGATTGTTCTGAAGTCTGAACATTCTGTTGCATTTGGTTTTTTGGGCAATGTTATAAAAACTGATGTCTTCATGTCGTGTGGTAAATATCCTGTATTGTATATATCATTGCATATTTCTGTGATTGTATCTATACCAAAGCTCTCCAGAGCTTCTATCATTTCAATGTTTATGTTATCCATGCCTGCTGATCTTCCTTTTTGTATCATATGAATGGCATTCTCTACTTCTGATCTGAGAATGTTTGGGCCTTCATTAGAATCTGGTGATGGTTTTTTACCTCTGTTGTCCTCGAATAGTTCTTTTACGTATTCTGCCCATCTGTTTGATATGTCTTTCTCATCAAGTAATATTACACCATTTTTGTTCTTGATACAGCTTCCTCCTTGTGCAAACCGCGACCGATTTGATAATTTCTTTATTTCTTCATGCATATCTCTTGTCATGTGCTTCGCTTCCAAGTCTTCTATTTCCTTACATTTTGTTTCTATCCACCGTTCTTTTGCTTCTCTACACATAGTACGTATGTCATTGTCTATTGTTTTATATTCTGGAGTGTTTTTTGCTTTCTTTCTTTCTGCCATTTTATTCAAGATGTCATCTGTCATCCAAATTTGATTTTTCTTAGACTCCTTTTTAGGTAAATTTGCATTTGCTGATTGTATGCTTGTTTTTAAGCATTCCCATTTTGCGGTTGCTTTTTCTTCTGGGTTTTCTCTTCTATACTGCTCCATGCTTTCTGTCAATAACTGTTGATATTTATTTTTGACGTCGATTAAATATTTCTGTTTTATATCTGGTTGTTTCAGCGCTGATATTTCTATCTGGGGTTCCTCCTGTCTTCTGTTTCCTGCTCTTTTCAGCTTTATATTTACTTTGATGACAACTGGATTGTGATCTGAATTTATGTCGGCGCCAGGATGTGTCTTTGCACTTGTGACACTGTTCTTAAATCTATGTTTTATCATGATATAGTCGATTTGATTACGTGTTACATCTCCTGGGCTTTTCCATGTGTATAATTTCCTTGGGTGATGTTCAAAAAAGGTGTTACATATGACCAGCTGGTTTTCTTCACAGAACTGGATAAGTCTGTCTCCTCTATCATTTCTTGTCCCTAATCCATACTGTCCTACTATTTTCTTGTATTTTCCTTTTCCTACTTTTGCATTCATATCACCCATTACTATCAACACATCTGTAGATTTGACTGGTTTAAGTGTGTGTTGTAGCTCTTCATAGTATTCTTCTATTTCTTCCTCGCTGTAATCTTTAGTTGGTGCATAAGTTTGTAAGATTGATATGTCGAATGGCTTTGCTCTCATCTTTAGTAACATCATTCTGTCATTGTGTGTCCAGTATCCACATACGTATTTTTCTAACTCCTTCTTTATCAACATTCCTACCCCTCTTTCGTGTTTTTCTCCTCCTGAGTGTATAAGCGTGTACTGGTCTCTTGTTATGTAGCCTGTATCCAAAAGTCTTGCCTCTGCAACTCCCAGTATATCGAGTTTCATGTCGGTTGCCTCTAATATAAGATTGTCCAGCTTTCCTTCTCCGTTTAGAGTTCTAACATTCCATGTTCCTATTTTTAGGCTTCTCCTACTAGTTTTTAGGTGGTCTTTCTCAGAATGCTCCCTTTCAACATAATTTAAGGAACACTCGTCATTATGTACTTCCTTACTCATTAGAGGAGTTGCCTCTTCCCTGTTAATTTGTATAGTAGATTCTTCCCAAGGGGACAGAGAGTTCTCTACATATCGGCTCTTATCTTGTTGTTGTGATCCCATTACTTTCTGTAGGAAGTACGTGGTAAGGCCCCAATCTCTTCCACGGGGGCTAGCCATTGTCTTTTTCTATGTCCGACATGCTTCTAGTGCGCCACACACTTTGCTGTTTCGCTTTGCGAGCCGTTGATCTTCTCAGATTCCTCCGCCTCACTCACCGTCTCAGTCTTTGTGTACTAGGGATGGACATTCCCTTGAGTAAGATTGCTCCTACTCCACCCATGTAGTTTAGCCAGTCAGCCAAGACTGTTGCCCGGGATGTGGCCACCGCCGTACACAAGCGGTATTCTAGGAGCCATACATGAGCTAGACAAAGAGAGGAGAACCAAATAGGATCCTGACTATCCTAAAAAGGACATGGCTGTCTCTCACCGTGAGGTACTATCCCTCTCTCTTTATCCTGTATGAAACAGTAAACACTGTGGATTCCTCATACGTAGACATAATCGTCCATGTTCAAAATATACCGCTAACATGCGGGTTTTCAGAATAATATCTATTCTCCTGGGTTTCTGTGTAAATCTAAGACTAGCAGTCTTAATTGGCTCCACCGAGCATGGCAAATAAAGTACTCTGCATTTCAAACATCCGTGAGCTTCTTCTCACAGTTTGACTCAAAATATGTTCTGCAAACACTGCGAACGAAGGAAGTTTTAAAGTTCATTTTTACCTTGCTTAGAATTCCTATCACAACTTAATAACAACTGTCGCCTTCCTGACGAACAGAATAACACAGGGGAACCTTAAATAACAAGTGGAAGAGTTTCCATCCCCAAAGGTAATGCAGAGAGAATAAATAGACATTTTTTTCTGAGAGAACCCAGATCAACTTCACGCACAGGAAGTCTTTTTCAAAAACTCCCAGTTCGAGCATGCGCTGTGTACGCTTAACCTCTGAACTATCAAGTCAGCTATATAATCCTTATATGGCAAGCTAGGCCTAAATTCGCTTCTAAGAATCGAACGCTTTGACTAATAGACAAGAGGAGGCAACTACATATTTACTTTCACTCAAAGCATAAAATGTGTATCCGCCCTTTGATTAGGGTTCTAACGAAAAATACCTTAGACCCAAAATCTTATTACAAAATATTTTCAAACATAAACAAGTATACAGACAGACTAAATTACTAGCTAGGAAACTGCACGCAACAGTTTTACCACACCCCCCGGGAAAAAAATGAATTATTATTATTTTTTTTGAAATACATCAAGGAGCAACATACAATAGGCTCACAACGCATGAATAATGCGCAGATGAAAAGTATTCCAAATAGATATAACGCCTAATGTGAGGCTAAGTCGACGTATGGAGCGACCGGTGAGAATATATCTCATAATCTCAGAGAAAGCGTTTCTCTAAGTAAAACTATTTCCAGAGAGGTGCCACCAACGTATTCTACAATGCTGGCAATGACACAATGCATACAAAAATTTCAAACAATAATTTCATATTAGGAACCATGAGTTCACGATTACCAAGGAAGAAAAAAAATGATCAAAAGACCAGCGGTAAATACACATTAATGAACCGCTAAGTGGTGATACAATCAATATATCATATATTTAAAATGTGTACATATTTTGATATAGAAAAGAACTATTGTAGAGTTAGACGTATTAGGTAGTCTAAGACATAACAGTTAGGTGGAATCATGTGGGCATCTAGACAAAATGTCTGCCATCAAATTTTCTGAGCCACGGATAGCTCGCACCGAAAAATGAAAAGGTTGAAGAGCAATCGCGTATCGAGTTGATCTCGAGCTCTTAAAATGTTTACTTTGAATAGCTGTAAGAGCTTTCTGGTCAGTTTCCACAATGAAATGCGCGCCAAGAAGGAATCTTTGAAGTTTGAGAATTGACCAAACCATAGCCAATAATTCACGGTCTAAAATCGAGTAATTCCTTTCTGTCGCATTAAGTTTTCGAGAGATATACATTACAGGATGCAGAGTTTCTGAGTACTCTTGCATTAGTGTCGCTCCGATCCCAGTGGATGAAGCGTCACTACGAAGAACAAATGTCTTATCTGTAGTAGGTAACATTAAGATAGGTGGAGTTGAAAACAAAGTTTTAATCTTATCCAAAGAGGATTGGCATTCCTGAGACCAGTGGACCATATTAGGAGACCCTTTCTTTAGTAACGAAGAAAGAGGTGCCATGATAGAGGATAGATTCTGAATGAATCGTCCATAAAATTGTATAAGACCTAAGAGACTTCTCACTTGCTTTTTAGTCTTAGGAAGAGAGATGTTAAGTATTTTACTGGTATTATGGTCCTCTGTCTTTAGGAAACCATGACCGACACGGTGACCTAGGTAAGAAATTTCGCTAAAACCAATACAGGCTTTAGAGAGTTTCGCTTTCAACTTATGCTCGCGTAAAGTAGACAGTAATTCATTTAACTCCAAATAGTGATCTTCCCAAGTATCACTGAAAAGACAGATGTCGTCTAGGTATGCAATGACATCTGAACGATAAGATAGGATTCGACGCATCATGCGTACAAATGTAGCTGGGGCGTTCATAAGGCCGAAAGGCATGAAATTCCATTGAAACAAACCCCTAGGTATAGAAAAAGCAGTAAGAGGTTTGGCGTGTTCAGTTAAAGGAACTTGCCAATATCCCTTAGACAAGTCAAGTTTAGTGAAGAAATGAGATTTAGAAAGCCTAGTAAGTAGCTCTTCTAGTAAAGGCATAGGTTCAGCATCGAACTTCGTAATTTGATTCAATTTTCGATAATCAACGCAAAGACGTATGTTATTGTCTTTTTTCCGAACAATAACCATCGGCGAAGAATATGCTGAACTGGATGGTTCTACTATTTTTAATTCTATCATCTCATCCAACTCTTTCTCGACCTGTGCTAGAAAATGTATAGGGATAGGATAAGACCTGACCCTAATAGGATTATGGTCAGTTAGAATAGTTTCATGTTCAATGACATTGGTATGTCCAGGAATGTCAGTAAGGACATCCTGAAATGTTTGTAACATTGACGAGACTTGTCGCTGTTCCGCCATAGATAAATTAGGAGAAACAGTGACATTTCTCCATGATTCACTAGAATGAAGTGGAATCATCGGAAGAGGACAAATCACATCTGAGAAACTTGTTTCCTCATCCTGTATTACGGACAGGGATGAGTAATGACCATGAAGGACTTGAGAATCGTCCGTCGCCTGGAAAATAGGCTGCAAATAATCTGGACGTTCATGAAATTCCGTAAGCATGTTGATGTGGAAGGTTTTATGCTTCCCGTCAATATCGACAATATAGTCAACATCGGAAATTTTCGATATTATATCGTACAGACTTTTCCATGAGATAAGAAGTCTGTTTTCCCTACAAGGTAGCAAAACAAATGCTTTGTCACCAGGACAAAGTTGTCGTAAGCATCTCTTCTTATTGGCAAATTGCTTTGCCTTCTGTTTAGCAAATTCAGAAGAAGAAGTTGCTAATTTGCATGCTTCGATAATCTTGTGTCTAAGCGCGATGACATATTCGTAAGAAGATTTTGTGTCATCGTTAATATTATCAGCGGTTATAAGATCATGAAGCAAAGACTTAGGGCCGTGTGGTCGCGCGCCAAAGACAAGTTCAAAGGGAGAAAATCCTGTATGTTCATTGGGGACCTCTCTGTAAGCAAAGAGGGCCGCGGGTAAAACCCTGTCCCAATCTTGAGGATGATCCTCAGTTATCTTTCCACGTAAGTTTTTGAGTGTTCTATTTAGGCGTTCGACCATCCCATTAGACATTGGGTGATAGATACTACTCAAAGATCTTTCTATCTGCAGAATAGACATTACTTGAGACATGGAATCCGATACTAGTTGGGTGCCATGGTCTGATAATATTTCTACGGGGAATCCCAGACGAGAAAATATGAGCCAAGGAGCGCCTGCAATATCAGCAGTAGAAATGCTCTTCAGAGGAATAGCCTCTGGCCAACGTGTGCACATGTCAACACACGTTAAGATAAACTGATGTCCTCTGGCAGACTTGATCTTAAACGGACCAATAATGTCTATTGCCATTTTCTGAAACGGCCAAATAGGAATATCTGCAGCCTGAATAGGTGCAGCATGGCGTGGACCTTTAGATTTGACTTCCTGACATACTTTGCAAGATCGACAATAAATCCGTATGTCTTTGTTTGCGAAAGGCCAAAAGAAAGCCGCAAGAACTCTTGACTTAGTACGGGAAAAACCCATATGTCCAGTACACTGAGAGTCATGAGCGTGCTGCAAAATTTTAACTCTCATATTCTTGGGGACAAGAATCTGAGAATGCACGGACTTAATGGAGTCTTGAACCATACGTACAAGTATGCCATTTTTTATTGTAATCCAAGACTTACGATTTGTATCTTTATTTGGATCACCTTTTGTTGCAAGAGTGAATAATTTCTTTAAGGAGGGATCATCTTCTTGCTGTTTTATAAACGAGTCACGAGAAATTACCAAGGAATCATCTTGGTTATTCGCTTCATTATCTTCAGTAGATGAAGTTTGAGGCATATTAAGAGCTTGAGCTCTTGTGACTACTGCATTAGTAGTTTGCAAATTTTGATTTTCCCAAACAGCAATTTGTTGCGGAGTGCATTTTTTTATTCCGTGAATACGACCGATAATAAGATCAGCGATCGGATTCGGAAGAAGACATGCGTGCACATCTCCCGTAAAGAAAGGAGTAGCAGTCTTAATGATAGCAGTAGAAAACTTCTCCAAAGTGCTGCCGAATGTTACACATTTGACTACTTTGCCTGTGGCACGGGAAGGATCTACGAGTGACTGCCTAACACCAATGGTGGTGCATCCAGAATAAAAAAGAACTGAGACTGGATTATCATTTACTAGACCTTTATGCAAGACAAGCGAACCTCTTCCATCATGCGCGACTGACGCAGGAAGAGCGGGAAGAGGGTGACCACAACTTAAAGTAGACACCTTAGTTGGTTCGAATAATGTTTTGCATTGGGGGCATTGAGATGCTCTCCCAAAATCAAAAGCAGAACATGCCATATTATTAGAGTCTTTATTATCATTAGCCTGATTACAGGCTTTATGGGGCTCTTGCTGTGCAGAGTTTGACTGGTAATGTGATTTATGTCTTTTGTATTGTGATCTACCTCGATTATTATTGCCTCTTCAATTATTATTGTTTGCTCTATTGTAACCCCTACTTGGGTTTGAATCATATTTTTCATGGTTGCAATTATCATGCTCATTATAATGAGAATCTCTGTAAGTATGGTTTTGTTGTCTCCATGTTGGATAACTTGGATAGTTCCTATAATGAATTCCCCTGCGGAAATGTCTATAGTTGTGACAACCCCTGTGTCTAGGGCTGTCAGCTCGTCTCCAGTTCTTCGAAGAAGAACCCTGATATGATTAGTTACCTTGGTCTTGATAATTATTCCAGTTACCCTTTTTATCAAACTTATTTTGCGCTCCTTGAAATTTGTTTGAGTAATTAGGATTGTATGGTGTTGCTGAAGCAACTGGCATACTCTCCTTAATCTTAGTGTTGCTAAAAGTTACGTCAGGGTGTGCAGTGATATATTGGCAACAATATTCTTCCATTTGTTTTAGTGTTTTGGGTTTACGCTCATGTAGGAATTCAAGGAATGGTTTATTTACACAAGACATGATCTTGTCTCTAAGCAACAAGTCCATAAGTGCTTCATATGTTTTTTTCTGTTTTGGATAGCTCAATCCATCGTGTAAATGTAAGACGTGCTTTTGCAATGAATTCTGAGAATTCTACCCCTGTTTCAGGTACCATTGTCTTAAACAAAAGACGGTAACCTTCCTCTGTCAATTGATATTTTTTATCAAGGCTGCTCTAATAACATCATAATTATCCCTATCAGCCTCTTCTACCAAGCTTAAACCAGTCAGAGAATCACCTTTCAAATTTTCTGATAACTGATTAGCATATTGTGATTTATCCACATTATGAGTTCGACAAGAACGTTCAAATCTATCCAGCCAGAATGTTATGTCGTCACTGGAAGGATTGAACGCTGGTAGCTTGACCTTATAAGTAGAAGGTTTTCCATTAGTACTAGATGACTGATTAACACCACTCACATTTGTCAATTTCAATTTCTCTATCTCAAAAGCTAAGAGTTTCTGTTCATGTTCCATCTTTACTTTTTCTTTTCTTTCTTCAGATTCTATTTCTAGTCTTTTATTTTCTCTGTCTATTTGCATCTTTTTTTTTCTTCTAATTCTCTGTCTAATCTCTTTTGTTCAGCCTCAGCTTCTCTGTCTAGCTGCATCTTCTTTTCTTTTGATTCTCTGTCTAGCTGTATTTGAATCTTTTTGTCTTCAGCCTCCCTTTCCTGTTGTAACTTTTCCTCTTCAGCCTTCTGTGCTTTGGCATATTGAGCAAGTGATAACTCTTCTAATCTCTCCTCAGTTTTACCCAAGGCTATCCCTTGCTTGATAAAGTAGTCTAAAGTCGCCATAATGTTTAATAATATATGACTATTTACCTGAAATAATAATGCAATCTATTTCGAAGTAAATGGAAACAAGTTCTTAATAAACTTGATTAATCAGCTCACTTTATCCCAATCTCTGTGGTAGACAAGCCTTTATTAAGGTCTTGTATAATCAACTGTATAATAATGATAATAATCCACCACCAGTTGGTTTTATACCACAAGTGCAATACACAGCTAATAGTGAATCATAAATAGCATATGTCAACCAACAACATAATAGTATATGTCAACCAACAACATAATAGTATATGTCAACCAACAACACAAACAAAGGACAATCATAAAAGACAATATGAAAACATTCGCAGGAATGAAATAAATCAAATAGAAAAAAAAAGAAAATTATCACAGAACCTGTGATGACAACTGCGAGGAAATGAGCAAAACAAATGACGTCACAGTGTATAAATATCAAGGGTGTATAAACTAAATGAAAGTAAGAGGAGAACTACAAATACAAACAAATCAAAACAAAACTAAAAAACAGAAAAATATTACAAAAACAACGATAGGTACAGCTCGCCACAGCTAACAAAAATAGCAACAAATGTTGCCAGCAAACTTTCAATCAAGAAAATTGCACCTACAGAACACTAATATAGGACCTCTATGACGTGGTATACCCTATATTAGTCACCTGCCCAACCTACCCGCTGAAGTATAAACTAATATAATATATAAACAAATAACATGTAACATGTAAACATAAATACATATAGCATGAGTATGAAGTGTGTTGCAAAGAAGGCTTAATTACATCATATAAATTACTGGTAAATATAATTACAACATAATAACAGGTCACATTTTCTATAATTATCGTTCAATAGCCAACAACAGTCATAACAGACAGCATACTCAGAAATGACGTTCCAACGATGAAAGAAATACTACTGATCCTGCTTCAGGAACTGCGGCGATGGTGTAATCCGAACTTGTCCTTCAAAACAATAGTATTAACTGGTGGAACTTACCTTCTCAACAATCAGAAGCCGTGGCAACTTCAATCTGACAGGCAACGTCGGGTACTTTGGATTATGATGTAGATGACGTCTGCGTTCAAAATCATAGTCTCACCTTGAAAACCCACGAATTTGGCCTACCACTGATACATGCTGGTTGGTCACTACTAATACAGGTTGTCTGGTACATCACTGACTGATACTGGTATACTGTGTTAAAGTTGTAGTGGCTGGTAATGTAGTGTGCTTTGTGATGTCAACATAGCGCGAATGCGTGTTAGAAAGTTTGACAAGGTAGACATCTATGCAGCAGTACAGACTTGCCTCACAATACATAACATATGAGAGTGTGTAGCATTCATCACATATAGAGGTGTAGATGTTGAGCTGGTAGAACCATATATCGTACGTGTCACAGGCATGGAGTCAAAAATATAGGTGAACAGCTGTTGACATTTCAACCATTTATTTTAGTCACAGCGACAAGACAACGTAGACAAGTTCATATAAGCATGACACAGGAACATGGCGGACGTGAAGACAGTTCACTACGATTGCATGGAAACAAGTTCAATAAATATTCATATATCAATATGTTTCTGACTCCAATTTATCTATCATTCCACAGCTAGCAGAAAAACCCGCATCACAGAACGGGTAAATAACTGTATAAACATCCATCAATTTCATTCTGACTTCACCATGTCAGATATCTTCTTAAGTCTCCCGTCGACCCCAAACATGGCGGGCGACGAAATAGCATAGTCCATCCTTCTAGTCGGACGAATCGACAATGATCTGTCCTTTCGAAGATAGTCTTATAACATTAATGGTACCACTGACTCAGCGCGTCAGGTACTCCAAATAACTCCCTCGTACACCAGGCGAGTTTTCATTTCCATAGTTATAATGACAATAACTTGTAACTCATCAGGTCTTCCACTCCAGATAGTTATTTTAGGCCTCTGTGAAACAGTAAACACTGTGGATTCCTCATACGTAGACATAATCGTCCATGTTCAAAATATACCGCTAACATGCGGGTTTTCAGAATAATATCTATTCTCCTGGTTTCTGTGTAAATCTAAGACTAACAGTCTTAATTGGCTCCACCGAGCATAGCAAATAAAGTACTCTGCATTTCAAACATCCGTGAGCTTCTTCTCACAGTTTGACTCAAAATATGTTCTGCAAACACTGCGAACGAAGGAAGTTTTAAAGTTCATTTTTACCTTGCTTCGAATTCCTATCACAACTTAATAACAACTGTCGCCTTCCTAACGAACAGAATAACACAGGGGAACCTTAAATAACCAGTGGAAGAGTTTCCATCCCCAAAGGTAATGCAGAGAGAATCAACAGACATTTTTGTCTAAGAGAACCCAGATCAACTTCACGCACAGGAAGTCATTTTCAAAAACTCCCAGATCGATCATGCGCTGTGTACGCTTAACCTCTGAACTATCAAGTCAGCTATAGAATCCTTATATGGCCAGCTAGGCCTAAGTTCGGTTCTAAGAATCTAACGCTTTGACTAATAGACAAGAGGAGGCAACTACATATTTACTTTCACTCAAAGCAAAAAATGAGTATCCGCCCTTTGATTAGGGTTCTAACGAAAAATACCTTAGACCCAAAATCTTATTACAAAATATTTTCAAACATAAACAAGTATACAGACAGACTAAATTACTAGTTAGGAAACTGCACGCAACGTGTTGCTTTGCATTTCTCTCTAGCTCCCATTCCCTTAACCTGTCTTCTCTCTCATGCAATCTTTGTCTACGATCCATTATCTTCAAATCTGCCTTATTCTCCAAGTTATTTCTCATCCTTCTTAATCTTGTTATCTCTTCTTGGATATCGTTACCCTGCATATCTTCTTTTGCATCCTGCAATATCTCTATCCTGCGTTCCTCCTGTAATCTACTTCGCCTCTGCTCCGCAGCTCTAGTAAGCTTATAAGTTCCGTTTGCCCCAGTCTCGTCATTATTCGACTCTTTTCTCATTCCTGCTCCAACGTATCTGTGGCCACTTTTAAAATTCAATGAAAAACGTAGTCAGCGCTTAAACCAGTTAGAGGTACCCAAGCCGAGGCTAGATTTGTAAGTAGAGCTTGGCTTACTCAGCTGCTCATCTTTGGAACAATCTTTCACACAACCTGAAAAACATGCACAGTCCCTACTCATATAATCGTAAACTGTTCAAATACATTGTGAGTGCGGATTATATGACGCCCTAAGCGATTATGTTTCGAATTATTATTATCTAATATACTGTATGGAGGGTCTGATGATCTAGTTTTTCATTTTAATATACCTTACTTCTTAATTGTAATCGGATACTCTAAATGTATGCTTTTATACTACTTATAATGTTGCATCGCCATTGAACTCGTACCTTAAGTATGTTGGAGAATGTCTGGATACCTAGCAATAAAGATGAGTAAGAGGAAGGGCAAAATGCAAGACGTACCTATATGTACGATTCTCATCTATCAGTCAATACCCTTTATCTCCCTAAGGAGCATAGGTCATAAAACTGGATCTCTTGTAGTGGAGGCGTCAACAATTCACTCCCTGTGGCAGTATCTGCTTGGGACTCAAGGTTGCTCACCTGTGGGATCATTTTCCGCATGCGCTGACAATACATGAAGTCCCAGCTAATTCAGCAGATTTCCAAAATGTCCCGAGTTCTTATTATATGACACCATTATCTGATTACGTTTCAAATTATGTTTTATTTACTGTATGAATGGTTTAGATTGTGTTTGTTAGTTTTTTGTTTTTTTTTTAATTAATTAATTAATTTTTTTTTTAAAGGTATTTATTTTTGTTAATTTATTTTAATTAATAATTTTTCCCCCCTTAAATTTGATTATGTCTGGAAGCTGGATGTTACGAATGTATGTTATTATTTTACCTCGATAATATTGTATGCTTAAGTAATGCTAAAAATACATGTGCTATTGAAAGGATACGGTATGTAAGATGACAGAGAGAAGAAGGGCAGAATGTAAGACGGGCCTGCGTGCCCAATTTTTAACCCTTTGAAAATAAAGTTCGTTCGTTCGTTCGTTCGTTCATTCCTCTCGTGTCTTCTAATATATTAATGTATTGCGTATTTATCTGTACATCCTGCATTATCTCTGCTATCCTCCTCTGGCATATCTCTTCTTATCTCTTCTTGTTCTTGGCATATGTTTGGAAAGGAGGGGTACGGGAGTAATTGACTAGATGTTATCCTGGGTTCCGCATGCACTTCTGCCATAGTTACAAATTGATTGCTCCCTGGTGTGTTTTCATAGTCGTCACTAAAAGTATTTTCTATCACGTCCTCTTCCCTCTGGCTCGATGGTCCTATCCAGTTGTCTTTTCTTGACATTCCAGTCACTTTCATTTAGTGTTGTTTCGGTCCTCTCTTGCGGTAGTATCTGCAACTGATCTGTACTCTTTACTGATCTTTTTCCTGTTGTTGTCCATATGCTGTGTTGGTATCTCCATCTTTCGTGTAAGTACCTGATCATATACTCGTTGCCTGTCTGTTGTTGTACAACGCTCTTTGTCGGCAACTGTAAACATTTTGTCAGTCTACACTCCATGTCTCTAACATTCTGTGTCATTTTTAGTTCTTGTTTGTTCCTTTTCAGAAGTGATTTCGACTTTTAAACTTCTGTTTGTGTGACGATATCTTTCTTTGTTTCTGTTTGCGTTGCAACACTGATCATTCTTCTGTGCATATTATCTTGCTTCTTGATTGTTGTCCTATCCTGACTTGTTCATGGTCTATTCCCTTCACTTTCACATTCTGATGTAACAGTTGGTTGATACCATCTGTTCTTGATGTTTCGCCATGATCCTACTTTATCCACATCCATCCTCCAACCACTCTCGCTTCTGATCTGACACTTCTGTCGATTTCCAATGTTGATGTTGTTTTTTCCTATTGTGTTTCCTTTCCTGATTTCTCCCACAAAATGTCTCACTGCTATCCGATGTCTTTTTCTATTTAGGGTACTATAATCTGCATCTTTTCCAGCTGTGTCTCTTTCCCAATGTTTGTGGTATGGTTGATAGTTATGTTTCTCATGTGCTTTACTTTGTCTGCTGGGAGGACAACATTAGACAATCTTTGAAAAACCGAGGACTAGAACGGAACCCGGACCAAAGACGCAGCACGAGATGAATGCAGTCAGTGACTCATAGTTTGACTGCTTGCGTCAGGGTCAGCGAACCAGAGCTGACCAATACCCTACTCCACCTCCAAGTGGTGGTCCTGGAAACAGGCTGCATCACTGCAGTCTGGCTGAGAGAGTAGGAATCCAAGTGGGACGGCAAACCCCTTACAAATCTCTACACCTCACGGTAGAAAAGGATCGACAAAGTAAGTAAGTAAGTATGTTCTTTACTTAGCATACGCACAAGTCGTTGTCTTCCACTTGCTGTATAGCAATGTCCAATCTCTTTCTTATCATGCACTTGTGCTCTGTTGTTTGATGTATTTATTTTTCCACATCTCCTTTCTATTTTTATTTTTCCAACTTCTGCAACCTGGCTGTCTTTGTTGTTGTTTCTTTCCCATCTCACTTTCTATAACAGCATTTCGCACCGTTATCCTGTTATTTCTTCTATTAAGATTATTCCACTGGCTTAACGTACAAGCCGTATTGCTAGCGTTGTATCTGTTTACGCTGTTTCATTGGGCCCTTTCTTTCTGTGGTTGAGACCTTCTATTCGCCATACTCACATCGGTCTCTCTTAGTGAGCGGGTCTATCTTTTCCCTACGTGTAAATTTTTTGCCTTTCGGACCACGGCATGAATGTAAAATCCGTCCGGGTTATATCTGCGAGTGTTTTGAGTTTGTGTACGGGCATATTCTGCGCAGCCACCCTACCTTGCAACTGTATATGTATTGTGTGTTTGGTTGAAGGTCTCAACACGTTTCGCTGTCTGTTGTGGCTATTGTCGTCTGTACCTACATGTGTAGTACTTGTGACCAGTTTTATTACACACGTAACACACAGGTACCCTGTGTCCCTTATATCGTGGCTTACCATATGTTTGTTTTCCTCTTCCTTGGCTCGGTATTTCTCTTCGCAGGCATTGCCCTCTTTCCATTGGTTCTTCTTCCCGCTCTTCGTGTGCCACTGTTCTTCCTAACCTGAGGTCCAACCTTCTCCTCACGTTCTCCTCCACTGGGCCAATGAGATAGCCTGTGTTAGATTTTGTGGATCTTTCCAGAGTAGGTGTAGCTTCCTTGGCGTACAGTTTAGACCGTCGACAAAAATGCCTACCAGTTGTTTTTTAACTTCCTGTTCCATGAAGGCTTTCTCAGCCAGGTTCAACAACCTGTCTTCTGAACATCTGTGTGGACTCCTGTGGCTGTTGTCGTATTCGACAATAAAGCGTCCACGCATAGGAGATGTCGGTGATTTCCGAATAACTCTTGATGAGCTCCTTTCTTAGCTCTTCCCATGTCTCATTAGGGAAGGATTCCATCCTCCGTCTAATGAAGCCGATAACAAGTCCATTTGAAGACAAGTACGCAACTTGTATGACTTCTGCCTGTTCTGCATTGATCGAAGAACAATATCTCTCAATATCTAATAGCAATGCCTACATAACTTGGGATTACCTCAGTACGGCCTTATAATGCCCCTGATATTTCGGAACCTTGCATTCCCGTCCATAGTAGCCAGAGTCTCGACTATCTGCTGGATCACGGCCATATTTGGGTCTACACTCACAGCTGTTGCTGCATGTTGTCCCCACCTGTAAGAAGTGTTATTGGAAATACCTGTGAAAAATGTTGTATTCTTCTTCTCTTCTTCTTCTTTGATCCTTAGCCGCCGACCGTCAAAGCAGCCAGTGGCCATCACGCCTAGTAGCGTCATTGTAGGGCAACAACAAATTGATTCCACTTTGCTCGGTCGGTGGCCATCCCTCGTACAGTGCCCCAACTCTGGCCCACCCTCTGCATCTCAGCCTCCACAGTCCTCCGCCAGGCCGCTCTCGGTCGGCCCCTCTTTCGCCCTCCCCCAGGGGTTCAAAGCATAGCTGCTCCTGTGATGGCATCGGGGTCTCTTCTGAGGACATGGGACACCCAGCTCCAGCGTCTGCCAGCTATGATGGTGTGCATGTCCTCTTGGTTGCCACGAGTAAGCAGACCCTGGCCAGTGATGGCACTCGGCCAAAAGATTCGGTGAACCCTTCTTAGGCATGTTGTGTGAAAAGAGGACAACCCCGACATTTCCTTCTCTTAACTCTCCAGCATTCTGCACCATAGAGAAGCACAGACAGCACACAGCTCTGACATAATCTTAATTTTGCGCCTGTGCTGCACTGGGAGGACCTCCAGATGCCACCTAGGCCAAAGAAGGCCGCTCTTGCCCCACTCACACCGATGTCGATGTCCCTGCCTGCCCCGCCGTCTGGTGTTACTATGCTTCCTAGGTATGTGAAGGTATCTGTCTGTACCAGTTGCTGATTCCCTACCGACATGGGCCCAGGGTTGTTCACACCGAGCGCCATGTTGAAGGACTTTCGTGTGTGGTTACTGGTTGTGTTGCCTGAATTCTGATCGTGCTAATGTTCTTACGCGAATGGGGTGAACCTCACCTTCGGTTTGTCGTAATGCCTGAACTTGGCATCAAGATTTAAACAACTGCTCATCTTATTAACTCAGCAGCTTGACATAAAATACGTAATTCATAAGGTTGAATGGTGTAACGTAATTCAACGAATAATGCCTCCGGTTCGAGTCCTTCACAATTTAATATGGATTACACACATACATAAACAGTTCAATTCACACATGAGGTACATGCATCAATCAATCAATAGCGTAGACTGCTGTTTTACGTGTCAATGTCCGTTTAAGGATACAATGCAGTAATTGTCGTCAGAACATCACAGCTATATGCACGCGCAGATAGAATGGCTACCTGTCGACAGTGAGACTGTGAGTCTAATTACTTCGTATAAAGTAGACGATTATCTTTCTCCTTCCAAGGATTTAGTTAATCACTAACCTCCATAAGTTTCCTCTCTCGTAGAGTTCTAGGACTGACCCTGGTCCATCATAAATGCACATATAAATGGCTATATCATGCCATTGAATTGGAAGGTTAGAAAAACGCAGCTATTCAGCTTGGCGGTCAAGTAACAAAGGGTAGCGTCTCCTAGTTACCGACTGTGACCCAAACAACGCTAGACACGTCATAATCGATCGTGTATGGAGCGTTCAATAATTGAAACATTCATACAGTAAATAAAACATAATTTGAAACGTAATCAGATAATGGTGTCATATAATAAGAACTCGGGACATTTTGGAAATCTGCTGAATTAGCTGGGACTTCATGTATTGTCAGCGCATGCGGAAAATGATCCCACAGGTGAGCAACCTTGAGTCCCAAGCAGATACTGCCACAGGGAGGGAATTGTTGACGCCTCCACTACAAGAGATCCAGTTTTATGACCTATGCTCCTTAGGGAGATAAAGGGTATTGACTGATAGATGAGAATCGTACATATAGGTACGTCTTGCATTTTGCCCTTCCTCTTACTCATCTTTATTGCTAGGTATCCAGACATTCTCCAACATACTTAAGGTACGAGTTCAATGGCGATGCAACATTATAAGTAGTATAAAAGCATACATTTAGAGTATCCGATTACAATTAAGAAGTAAGGTATATTAAAATGAAAAACTAGATCATCAGACCCTCCATACAGTATATTAGATAATAATAATTCGAAACATAATCGCTTAGGGCGTCATATAATCCGCACTCACAATGTATTTGAACAGTTTACGATTATATGAGTAGGGACTGTGCATGTTTTTCAGGTTGTGTGAAAGATTGTTCCAAAGATGAGCAGCTGAGTAAGCCAAGCTCTACTTACAAATCTAGCCTCGGCTTGGGTACCTCTAAC
Source organism: Oreohelix idahoensis (assembly GCA_024509875.1). Classification (NCBI taxonomy): domain Eukaryota; kingdom Metazoa; phylum Mollusca; class Gastropoda; order Stylommatophora; family Oreohelicidae; genus Oreohelix; species Oreohelix idahoensis. The sequence continues at coordinate 455,061 of JAMPIV010021111.1, read as the reverse complement.
TGGTTTAAGCGCTGACTACGTTTTTCATTGAATTTTAAAAGTGGCCACAGATACGTTGGAGCAGGAATGAGAAAAGAGTCGAATAATGACGAGACTGGGGCAAACGGAACTTATAAGCTTACTAGAGCTGCGGAGCAGAGGCGAAGTAGATTACAGGAGGAACGCAGGATAGAGATATTGCAGGATGCAAAAGAAGATATGCAGGGTAACGATATCCAAGAAGAGATAACAAGATTAAGAAGGATGAGAAATAACTTGGAGAATAAGGCAGATTTGAAGATAATGGATCGTAGACAAAGATTGCATGAGAGAGAAGACAGGTTAAGGGAATGGGAGCTAGAGAGAAATGCAAAGCAACACGTTGCGTGCAGTTTCCTAACTAGTAATTTAGTCTGTCTGTATACTTGTTTATGTTTGAAAATATTTTGTAATAAGATTTTGGGTCTAAGGTATTTTTCGTTAGAACCCTAATCAAAGGGCGGATACTCATTTTTTGCTTTGAGTGAAAGTAAATATGTAGTTGCCTCCTCTTGTCTATTAGTCAAAGCGTTAGATTCTTAGAACCGAACTTAGGCCTAGCTGGCCATATAAGGATTCTATAGCTGACTTGATAGTTCAGAGGTTAAGCGTACACAGCGCATGATCGATCTGGGAGTTTTTGAAAATGACTTCCTGTGCGGGAAGTTGATCTGGGTTCTCTTAGCAGACGGCGTTAATATCATATACCATAACAATTCCCTGTACACCGGGGGGAAAAAAAATCGATAAATTTTTTTTCAAGATCTATCCGACTTAACAATTTTTCAAAAAAAATTTAACACAATCGTGACATATGGCCGACGATGTTCTGAGTAGAACCGTGTCGCGGTCATGTCAACTAACTATTTGTCATAGTCATCTAACATTAATCACATTATATGTCAATATTATACATATTATTATATCAACTAAATAAAATGTCCAATGCTAATAGTGAATGATAGAATTAAATTAAAGTAAGGTCTGTCGTATTAGTATGTCATATAGGAATTAATTTGACTAATTAAAATTAAATTAATTAATTAAACTAAGAGTTAAATTATTAAGATTCTAATGTAACGCGATGTTATGAGAGAAGAAAAGACAAAATAAGTGAGAAGAAATAGAAAGAAATTCGAATATAAGTTTAACTTAATTGTGTGTGTTAAGTGTTAGTGAATAATAACTATCTAATTTAACTAACTAAATAACGTATAGGTATATTAAAAAAAAATATTAATCTAATACTTGTGTGAGATTTATTTTCTCTTTTCATAATTTCTTCTTTTTATATTTCGTTCTCTTTTTTTGTTCTTTCATTTCATTTTTTTCTCACATTTCATTTTATTGATAATAATTCAATTAAGAAGTTAAGTTAACTAATTAATTAGTATAGGATATGATGATCCATCCGTAGTCCTGATCCTGATGAATTCTTTTAGACAAAGTGTTGAAACGTTTCCGTTGGACAGAAATGTCAATTATCCTAGGATCCAAGAATTAAGTGCAAATAGGATAATAAGTTCGACTTGTCGTCAGATATTGTTCCATGATTGTTCAACGAATATTCATATATTGTGTATGGACGTTAGACGAAGTTTCAATGTCAATATGTATACCTTGATTGTCTTTAGTTCAATTCTGTGATGCATATAGTGTTTATAAATATTAAATTGAAGGCAAGGTTAGTTCCCTTATAGTTGATACTTCGTTCTATCCAATGTAGTGATGATTGACGTGTTTTAGGAATGTCAATGTTGATTATTCGTCGTCAATAGGATTACGTGACAACGCATCCGCCACAATGTTTTCAGTGCCAGGAATATGTTCAATGGAGAATTCAAATGGCTGCAGGATGATCGCGTATCTGGCGAGTTTTGGGCTTTTGTGATTTGATCTACGCAAAGATGCTACAGCACGTTGGTCAGTTTGTATGGTGAATGGAGCACCAAGCAAGAACTTTTCCAGTTTAGTGATTGCCCATATAACTGATAAAAGTTCCTTGTCCACTGTGGAATACTTTGTTTCTGCCGGCTTTAGCTTTCTTGAAATATATAAGGTAGGATGTAGAACGCCATCATGGTTCTGGAGCAGGCATGCACCAATGCCGTAGTTACTAGCATCTGTTCGTAAGAAAAATCTTTTGGAAGCATCGGGAAGTCTTAAAATTGGTTCATGCGAGAACAAATTTATAATTTTGTTGAAAGTTTCATTGCATATACCAGTCCATGTCACCTTCACCGGCATGTCTTTTTTTAACAATGAAGACAATACAGCCGTGATGGATGACAAGTTTGGTATGAATCTACTGTAATATTGAACAAGTCCTAACAAACTCCTGACCTGTTTCTTCGTCTGAGGAACTGCTATGTTTAGAATTTTGGAGACTGTACTAGGTAACGTTCGGATATATCCCGATCCAATGATATGTCCCAAAAAGGTTATCTCATTACACGCGATCTGAACCTTTGTAGGTTTAGCAGTTAGATGATAATTCCTTAGAGTGTCGAAAACATATCTAAGTCCCGAAACATGTTCCTCAAACGACGAACTAAACAAGCATATGTCGTCAATATATGTAATAACGTCTGGTCTACCTGATAAAATTTGTCGCATCAGGCGAATGAAGGTAGCTGGCTCATTAACAAGCCCAAAAGGCATCACATTCCACTGGTATAGACCTTGTGGAGTGGAAAATGCGGTGTAGTACTTAGCCTTTTCGGTCAGTGGTATCTGCCAATAACCTTTAGTTAAGTCTATCTTACTAAATATAGTTGCGTTGGATAGACGTGGCAGTAAGTCGTCGATAAGTGGATGTGGTTCGCTGTCAACTATAGTCTTAGCATTTAATTTTCTATAGTCAACACATAGTCTGATGTTATTGTCCTTCTTCCGGACAATCACTAATGGAGAAGAGAATGGCGAATTACTAGTCTCAATGATTCCCAGAGACAACATCTGTTCAAGTTCCTTAGTAGTTTTAGCAAGGAAATGTAAAGGAACCGAATAGGGATGTACACGAATAGGTGTATCGTCATTGAGAGTAATGTCATGACTGATAGCCGATGTGCGACCCGGGACGTCGGTCAACACATCTGGATAAGATTGTAATAGATTAGCAATCTGTAGACGCTGTTGCGGTGTAACCGTTGAAGAGATGGTTACATCCCGCCAAGATTCAGTAGGTTGAACTACTGGTACCGGTAACGGTAACTGTACCTCAGGAAAAGAAGATTCTTCTTCCTGGATGACGGATAAGTTGGAATAATAACAAGTAGATACTGTGTTGTCATCTAGTTCATGAAAAATTGACTGTAAGTGTTCAGGACGTGTATGAAATTGCTTGAGCATGTTAATATGAAATATCTTTTTGTGTCCCTTGATATCTAAGACGTAATCAACGTCGGAAATTTTATCAATGACTTTGTAAGGACCATTCCAAGATATCAATAATTTATTGTTATTGTGAGGAAGTAACACATAAGCCTCATCGCCTGGGAATAATTGGCGTAATCGTCGAGACCTATTTTGTAGAGATCGAGCCTTAGCTTTTGCAGCCTCAGAAGAAGCTGTTGCCAACTGGCAAGACTCAATAATGTTCTTCCGAAGATTAATCACATACTCGTAAGATGACTGAGTGTCCTGAGTCATCTCCGCGTCAATTAATAAGTCTTTTATTAGTCCCATAGGACCTCTTGGGGGAGCACCAAAAACTAATTCAAAGGGAGAGAAGCCAGTTTGTTCATGCGGTACCTCCCGATAAGCAAATAGAACAGCTGGGAGTGCTCTGTCCCAGTCATGAGGGTGCTTAACAGTAACCTTATGTAGTAGTTGTTTAAGTGTACGGTTAAGTCTTTCAACCGCACCATTACTCATAGGATGATAAATACTACTTAAATTCCTATCAATGTTCCAAGTTTTCATGACTTCCTTCATGGTGTCAGATATGAACTGTGACCCATGGTCTGATAAAAGTTTTCTAGGAAACCCTATTCTAGAAAAGATGAGATGTAGTGCATCAGCTACATCTGTGGTAGTGGTGGTCTTTAATGGGATAGCTTCTGGCCATCGTGTGCACAAATCAATGCACGTAAGGACGAATCTATGTCCTCTGGCCGATGGTAGCAATGGACCAATAATATCTATGGCCATCTTGTCAAACGGTCTTACTGAGATATCGCAAGCCTGAATAGGCGCCGTGTGAAAAGCTCCACGTGCTTTCACTTCTTGGCATGTAGTACAGGAACGTACATACTGCGAAATATCTCTTGACACTCCTGGCCAAAAGAATGAAGACAGTACTCGAGATCGTGTTCGAGTATATCCCATATGTCCAGCACAATGTGAGTCATGTGCATGTTGAAGAATGTACCGTCTAAAAGTATACGGGACCATAACTTGTTGTTTCATTTGTGATTTGTCATTAAAACATCTAATCAATATGTCATTTTTAATAACAAAACAATGTTTGTTATTATTACCTGAGGATAGATTGTCAACTTTATCAACCAGCTTAAAAATTTTTTTTAAAGATTTATCCTCTTTTTGTTTGGTTGCAAATGTTTCCCTGTCAATAGGTGAATTGACTACAAACTCCTCTTGGTTGTCTGCATCCATTTTATTATCACTAAATTTCTCCATGAGTTGAGTCTGCGCTCTAGTCGTCACGGCGTTTCCAGTGCATAGGTTATGTTTCTCCCATTCTATGATCTCATCTGGAGTACAATCTTTACTGCCGTGTATACGACCAACCATCAGATCAGCTATAGGCTTTTTTAGCATACATACTTTTACATTCCCTGTGAAAAAGGGTGTTCTAATATGAACAATAGCTGTGGGGTAAAACTCAATAGTTCCACCAAATGTCATGCAGCGTACATATTCTCCTGTCGCACAGCTAGGATGTACCAGCGACTGACGTACACCAATCGTCGTGGATCCTGAATCTCTCAGCACTGAGACGACGGATCCATTAACTAATCCCCTGTTAAAAATTAGTAAGCCTGTTCCATCGTTGACTGCAAGACCTACCTCTGGTGTAATATGTCCGCAGTTAAGCACTGTTTCTTTCGCCTTCTGAAAAATAAGATTGCATTGTTGGCAACTATTTGCCACATTATAATTAATAGCAAAACATGCAGCAGAAGACTGTGTTGTATTATTGTCAAGTGGGACCTGAGCTATAGGGGTAGTATTATTTGTAACTGCCGCCCCTGTATTATGGTTGTAATGAGATGATCCCCGAGAATGAGATCGATTCCGAGTATAATTGTTAGAATTATCTCGTCGTCCTCTATAGTAACTATTATCTCGATGTCTCGAGCCATGATTATTACCATTCCAGTTATTGTTATTATTGGGAGTATGTGATCGATTATAATTAGTGTTATGTTGACCATTGTGGTAGTTTGTTTGAGGTGAATAATTTCTATCTCGTGATCTACCTCTGTTGAACTCATTTTTATTGTTGAAATCATTATTATGTCCCTTCTGAAAGTTAACATTGTGATTTCTTTGGAACCTACTTCTGTCTACACTGTGATGTCTTTGTTTGTTATTATGATTGTAGGCCATATTAGACGCCACAGGTAGAGGTTCTCTTAATGACGAGTTAGAAATGGTTGCATTCGGATGTGCCGAACAGTAGTTTAAAGAAATTTTTTCTAACTCGTCAATAGTACCTGGTTTACGCTCCTGCAAATATGCAAAAAATGGCTGGCTAACCGAAGATAATACCTTATCCCGTAGTAGTAAATCAACTAATTTGTCGTACGATTTGTTGACTTCTGCCAGTTCAACCCATCTATTAAATGTATTGCGTATGTTCGCAATGAATCCTGCAAAATCTTTTGGAGATTCAGGTAAAATTCCCTTAAATTTCAACCTACAGTGTTCCTCGTCCAGGTGAAACCTTCGTAAAAGCAAGGACTTAATAGCACCGTAGTTATTTGCTATTGATGGGTCAGCATTTTGAGAAGCCGTCAATGGTTCTCCAACCAAGAATTCATTTAACTTGAGTACCCATGACTCTTCAGGCAAATGATTTGTTTTGCAAGTCTGTTCAAAACGTGACAGGAACGATGAAAGGTCGTCCACGTTTAAGTTGAAAGTGGGTAATTTAAAGTTGTAGAAATGTTTAGTTTGGCTGGATGACGATCCATTTTGTGCGTTATTATTCTGGTTTGCATCAGCACTTTGTGCTTGTAATCTTGCTGTCTCCAATTTAATACGCGCCAATTCCATTTCTTGTTGTAAAATAATTTCCTCTCGTTTCAATTTATTCTCTTCTTCCTGTTGAGCAATTTCTCTTAATCTATTTTCCTTGGCAATTTGCTTCATCTCACGTTCCTCCTCCTCTTTCTTTAATGCAGCCTTTTTCTCTGCTTCTTTTCTTTCACGTTCCTCCATTTCTGCTTTATGTTTTTCCAGTTCTGCCTCAGCAAACTGACGAAGTTCTTGAGATTTATAACCATATTCCTTACCAATTTTAACGAAATGGTCTATAGTAAGCATTTTGACTTTTATCTGGTAAGTAATTATTGATAATTACTGATTAAAATAGTCAATAGTAGCTTCAGAGTAATTATTATACTTACTCAACTTAGGAATATTCAATATAAATAATCACAATAGTACTGAACTCTTATGTCTAAGTTCAACTAATAGACAATATTTTGTAACAATATTGTATCTAAATAATAACTATATCATAAATAGTTATGATATCTGTTAACTATAATGTAATTACATCACACAATTAATCTTAATATCCAATAATGTTGGGTATGATTCCTAGTAATTATATTGTTCAATGTACTAAGTCACTCTCTTAGTACCAGAAAAGTATATTAAATAATATACAATGGGTCTATTACCTCAAAGGTAGACTATAAGATTATTTTATTTGGTCAATATATATATATTATATTATTATGCCCTAGGCATCTCTTATAAATTGTAGTGCTAATTTCTTGGACTATCACTGCATAATTATGCAATGTCCCATATTAACCTTAAATGTCAGAAAAAATTAATTAAATTAAATTACAAGTGTATTATTGAATATAATATCATATTATTAATGTAGTATTTAATATATATCATGAGGACAAACAAAACAATGATGCAACTAAAGGGTACAAACAATGTCAAGACGCAAACAAGACATTTTCACAATTAAAAATGAATTTATGAACTAAATAAAACAAGCGGAAGTGTCACAAGCCAAATGAAGGGTCAAGGTCTGACCCGAGGTCAACTTAATATTCAAAGTACACAAAAAAAATGACTGCAAAAAATGATGACATCACAGGACTCATAACGGACAAACATTTAACAATCATAAAATAAATTGATAGTAAGAGTAGACTGGACGAAATAGTTAACGAACATGATACAAAACTGAATAAAAATGTGAACTTAGTACAAATAAAATACGCCAGTTATCTACGGAACGGCACAGCTAACACAAATCGTCAAACGATAGCAGATCTGGACAGGTAGTCCAATGGCAAACCTCAATGGGGCTTCCAAAAATGCAATCGTTTAACTGCCCTAAGACCGACTGAAATCTAGGTGGTCAGCTGTTCGCGACATTCCCCAGAGATTTCAGTTCCCTCCAAACGGCCCGCTAGTTAACAACACCTTAAAACAACAAAAAGTACATTAAACATAGGTAAAAACATGCCTATGTAGGCAGAAGGCATGGACTCAGTTAGCACTGTCACGTTAACGACAATAGTTATTGAGCTAAACTTATCTTTATTTGCTGCTTCACTTGATGCTAGTTGTCGTCGACGGCTAGGCCTGTGCCCTTGACTGTCTGCTCCTGATGGGCAGGCAACGGTAGTCCATCTTGTGCATCTTGATAAATTTGAAGTGAACTAGAAAGGCGTTGAAAAGATGTCTTCTTCACGGCAACAATGCAACAGTGACGTCATGTTGCTATTCATGATCACGTGCGTCACGTCAGCTTCGTAATGGTCATGTGATTTTCATTCAAACGTAAATATCGTGGAGGCGTGTGGAACACAGAAAAATTTTTTTCTCTTCTGTCGATCCCCACAATCGGCCGCCAGTTTTGTTGAAGGACTTTCGTGTGTGGTTACTGGTTGTGTTGCCTGAATTCTGATCGTGCTAATGTTCTTACGCGAATGGGGTGAACCTCACCTTCGGTTTGTCGTAATGCCTGAACTTGGCATCAAGATGTAAACAACTGCTCATTTTATTAACTCAGCAACTTGACATAAAATACGTAATTCATAAGGTTGAATGGTGTAACGTGATTCAACGAATAATGCCTCCGGTTCGAGTCCTTCACAATTTAATATGGATTACACACATACATAAACAGTTCAATTCACACATGAGGTACATGCATCAATCAATCAATAGCGTAGACTGCTGTTTTACGTGTCAATGTCCGTTTAAGGATACAATGCAGTAATTGTCGTCAGAACATCACAGCTATATGCACGCGCAGATAGAATGGCTACCTGCCGACAGTGAGACTGTGAGTCTAATTACTTCGTATAAAGTAGACGATTATCTTTCTCCTTCCAAGGATTTAGTTAATCACTAACCTCCATAAGTTTCCTCTCTCGTAGAGTTCTAGGACTGACCCTGGTCCATCATAAATGCACATATAAATGGCTATATCATGCCATTGAATTGGAAGGTTAGAAAAACGCAGCTATTCAGCTTGGCGGTCAAGTAACAAAGGGTAGCGTCTCCTAGTTACCGACTGTGACCCAAACAACGCTAGACACGTCATAATCGATCGTGTATGGAGCGTTCAATAATTGAAACATCTATCGCAATATATTAAATGTCTTAACCTTTACAATTGCACGTCTGCTAACCTTTAGCAGACGGCGTTAATATCATATACCGTAACACGCCACGACCCCAGACCTCTCCAAATTGATGTCCAAGCCCACCCGATCGCTAAACCTACCACGTCTATCCGTTTTTTCCTGGATGTGTTGATGCGAATGTGCTAGTAGTGCAATGTCATCTGCATACTCCAGATCTTTAAACGCAGAAAAGGCCGTCCATCCCACACTTCCCGGACAGCCCTCCGCCAACCGGCGCACCCCCCAGTCCACGACTGTCAAAAATAGAGTGGTTGACTAGGGGCATCCGTGCCGCACCCCCGCCCCCACCTCAAAGGCCAGGCTGCCCCGCCCAACACCACACGCAAAGTCGGCATAGAGGCTCCCTATGATTGACACCACGCATCCCGGAATTCCACACACCCTCAGTACCCTCCATAAACTGTCCCCATGCATGCTGTCAAAAGCCCTTTCAAAATCAACGAAATTAATGCAAAGCCGTCCCTGCCACTCCGAGCACCGCCCTACAATGTTCCCGAGAGCGAATAAATGATCCACACATCCTCCGCTCCCTCCAAATCCCGCCTGCCCTCCCCTCAGCCCGTGGCCCACTGCCCCTAAACTCTTACTTACTTACTTACTTACTTACTTACTTAGTCGTTCCCCTTCTACCGTGAGGTGTAGAGATTTGGAAGAGGGAGCGCCAGACTATCCTATCGGCTCTCTTCCTCCTGGCCTGGTTCCATTCTAGTCCTCGGTCCTTCAAAGATTGTCTAATGTTGCCCTCCCAGCGGACTCTGGTGTAGCAAAATGTTTTTGAGGAGATAGAACAGCTTGAATGGAATGGATAAAAGATAATCTATAGAGGAAACTCTTCCAGACTGCAAGTTGAATGCACAGTCTCTCCTCGGGAATTAGTCCACTAGAAAACTTTCTAAGAGAATTCTGGTGAAACTAATCAGGATATTCTCTAGGCGATAAATTCTATATCCGATATCCTACAAAGGACTATGTATAGTACATATAGATGGATAAGAGATTTGGTGCCCAGCCACATTAAAAATATCCCGACCCAATAGTGTTTATTAATTATGGCTCTGCCCCCAGGGTGTAGATTTATGTTATTAAAACTATACAACCCAATTAAATATTACAAAGAAAATAACAACAGACTCTGTTATGTAAAGTTTACAAAAATGAAAATAGAATCTCACAATATATTCAAATATACAACTATATGTTCCCTAATCTATGAATGGTTCTGAACCATGTCAGAATTAATATGTAATCATAGGACAATAGGAATATTCTGTAGTGGTTCTGCTGGCATGTTCAGATACTCATCTCAAATGCTGATGTAGTTTTGTTGCCAGGGGTTCAATATGTCAAAGCACTCCAGGTCCAGCAAGGTCTTTTTAGGGTTTCGGAGGATGGCAAGTTGCTTTCTCCGTCTTGACTCAGGGCGCATCACCAGCTGGGATGGATTAAGTCTGCCCTTGAGAACACTGCTTATGGTTTAGTCTTCTGGTATGACAACCTGGTATGACAACCTGGTAGGATCGCTCAGCTAAGATTCATTGCTGTTTTAAAATGATCGGGCCCCTCTGTATTTCTTAGACAGGACCATCTTTGTCCAGGCTGGTCGGTGCCTAGCGAGAGAATGGGCTTACCAGACTATGCCTTGAAAATCGCGCCTAAATTCTCCAGGTTTCAGTTTGGTTGCTGAGGTCAAAGATCAAAAGACAATAATCCGCGCTCCCTATCCATTGGCTGAACTGCAATTATTCAGGGCGCGGTGTAAAAGTTCACAGCGGTAAAAGGTCACAGTGGTTTTGCCAGTCAAACGTAGAACAAAGGAATTTATTTCCCGCAGCAAATGGGAGATCTCCTGCGGTGTATTGATGCGTGGTAGAGAATTTAGAGAGAAGGAATGTTTAGGTATGAGAAAAGATTGACAGAGAGAAAAGAAGGCGAATATACTTCGTGACATCTGGGTCGTCCTGGGGGTCTGAATCATTGGCTCTTTGTTTCCCATGCTTGTCGTGGTAGCCGGTCTTCTCCCATTCTGCAGAAATGGCCAAACCATCTTACAGTAGAACTCCATTTATCCGAACCCCAATTATCCGAACATCCAATTATCCGAACACTTTTTCCAGAAAAAAAAATCAATCGCCACCAGTCACGTTAGACTACATTTCTGAATCTTTTCATGTGGCAAGCTTCAAATGTGTGCGAACAATTTGTAGAGGATGGGTTGGGGTAATGGTCGGTCGCTTACGTACAGGAAGTCAGTTAGATCATAAAGTCAGTTAATATCTGGTTTACCACTCCAGTGTACGTGTGCGTTCTAGGCAGAACACTGGCTAAACAGACAGTTCAACTTAAAATAATTGTGTCTGCTACTACAGCAGAATAATTTTGGTGTACAAGTATTTCTCTGTGCGATATGGCATCTTCCAGTAGGCCTAAAGCATATAAAAGGAACCGCAATGTTTTGTCAATTGAAACGAAAACAGAAATTATCAAGAGACTAGGAAAAGGTGAAACTGTGTCTTCACTTGCGAGGATTTTCAATGTTGGGAAAGCTACCGTCTCTGACATCAAAAGTAACAAGGATAAAATTATGAGTTTTGCATCGAAATTGGATAGTGAAAATGGGTCGAAGAAACGTAAAACCATGAGAAATGCGAAAGATTTGAAATTGGAAGAGGCTTTGTATATATGGTTTGTGCAAAGAAGAAGCAAAGGGGAACCTATCTCTGGCTCTCTATTGTGTGAAAAGGCACTTCAGTTCAACAATCAACTTGACGGTCCTCCTGACTTTAAGGCTAGCCAGGGATGGTTAAGAAACTTTAAATCTCGCCATGGCATACGAGAATTGGAGATTCAAGGGGAATCTTTATCTAGCGATGCAACTGCCGCTGAAAATTTTAAAGAAACATTCTTGGCTTTTTTGGAAGAAGAAGGTTATTCACTCGATGATGTGTATAATGCCGATGAGACTGGCTTATACTGGAAATCATTGCCTCAAAAATCACTTGCATCTCAGCGCGAAGCAGCTGCCCCTGGGTTTAAAAAGTGCAAAGAGAGAGTAACAATTTTGGTAGCCGCGAATGCCAGTGGAAGTCATCGTTTACCGGTGCTAATGATCGGCAAAGCCAAAAAACCACGTTGTTTAAAGAATGTGACATGTCTCCCATTGTGCTACAAAGCACAGAAGAGTGCTTGGATGAATAGTGAAATATTTCTTGATTGGTATACAAATCAGTTCATCCCAAATGTGAAGAGGTTGAGAGAACAAGAAAAGAAAACTGGAAAAGTAATTCTTCTACTGGACAATGCACCATCTCATCCAGAGACGGATACATTGAATGCAGTTGATGCAAATTTTAAAGTAATTTTTCTGCCTCCCAATGTAACAGCACTGATTCAACCAATGGATCAGGGTGTTATAGCAAAGCTTAAAAAGATGTACAAGAAGGAAGTCCTGCGTCGTTTATTGTTGGCTGAAGATGAAGAAAGTGTGGTGGCGTTTTCCAAAAAGCTTAATCTCAAAGACTGCTGCTATATGTTAGCTGATGCTTGGACCACCCTGTCACAAGATAATCTCAACAAGGCTTGGAATAGATTGCTTGGGAAAAAAGGAGGAAATGAAACTACTGCAGTGGACACAAATGATGATTGTATAAATGAAGTTGTGGAACTGTTTCAATGCCCGGATTTTCGGACTGTGACAAAGATGATGCACACATGTGGCTAGAAGATGATAATGATTCTGGTTTTCAGTTTTTGAATGACGAAGAAATTTTGTCTTTTGTGCAAGAAGAAAACCAAATACATGTAGTGACCGATGATGAAGACTCCTCAGAAGTACATGATGTACTTGTAGATTATGAAGAAAACCCAAAACGTCGACCAAGTCCTGAAGAGGCCTTTATAGCACTAGAAACAGCGATGGCTTGGTACGAGCAAGAAGATGACAGCTGTCCTACACAGCTTCTGCTGTTGAAGAGAATGCGGGACTTAGCAGCCAAAAGGAGACTATCCAGTTTGGTGCAAAAGAGGATTCCTCATTATTTTAAATAGTGGGCTACATCTGTGCAAGTACATGTATACGTAAGTTGCGCCTGGTTTTGAATCGTTTGTAATGTTATTTTGAAAACATTTCTCTTTCTTAAAAAAAAAAAATTAATACAAGTAGTACATGCACTGCAGTGTAATGAAAGATTTTGGTGATACAGTGATCTAATACAGTGTGGGTATTATTATTACAGTACAAGTAAATATGATTTATAGTGTATTTTCCTTGTGATGGTTAATTATTTTTAGAAATATGTGTACATGTACTCGATACATTATGTAATCCAATTATCCGAACATTTGATTATCCGAACGATGCTCGGTCCCATGGGGTTCGGATAAATGGAGTTCTACTGTAGTTGGGACTGTCCCCTGAAACTCTCTGCACAATTATCCTGCTTAGCATCAGGCTGGGAACCGAGAGAAGAGCGACTCCTCTCCAACCATTGCAGTCCGCAAGATCTCCCCCTCCCCCCGGGCAACTTGACAACCACTCCCTTGTTCCACTCCGATGGCGCTGTCCCCACTCTCCAGACCCGTGAAAACAGTGGCTCCAACAGTTCCGCCGCCAGCTCAGGGTCCGTACCAAACAGCTCTGCACCAAAGTTATCATGGCCCGGAGCTCCACCGCTCCCAACCCCTTGACCGCTGTGATGACCTATTCCCCCGTGGAATGTCTGCATTTACATCCAGATCGCCTTCAGCCCCAGGAACATCCAACTGTGTCTCCGGTGGCCCCCCCGCCCAGAGTCCCCCCGAAGCGCTCCGCCCATCCTGCCCCCCGTCCCTCCGCTATCGCGATGAGACCATCCGGCCTATCTCCCACTAATATAACATTGTCTGCACCTCGCCCTCCGCCGACGAATTTAGCTATTTTGCACACTGTGCTCTGTTCACCTCCCAGCGCCGCCCCCACCCCCCGCCTATCCCGCAAGATCGCCCAGGAAATTCCCCCCGTTGGCTCGGGCCTGGCGTTCAACTTCCCTGTCCAGATGACTGCACCGCTCGCTATACAGTTGCTCTAACCTGGGGGACCCAGCTTCTGTTCCCCTTCTTTTCATGTCCCCTCTCATCGCCATGGTGTTTAACGCCTCCGGTGCCATCCAGTCCCGCCTCTTCCCCTCCCGGAATCCCAAGCATGTAAAGTACGGTAAATTTATAAAATGTTTGTGTGACCCAACTATCCTGTTCTTGCTTGTTTGGAATGACCACCTTTCATTATCTGGACTATTTCACACTATTTAGCTATGGCGAATGTGTAGTGTTCTCAATTAACTTTATTCGCGCGCGTTTGGCATGCCATAATCACAGATTGTTCCTTCACGCATGAGTGGATATACACCAGTGATTGTTGGGTGTTGTAAAAAAGTTATTCGCTGACACAGGATCTCTTCGTGTTGACTTGACGCAGGATTCTAATTTCTTAACTTTGACGCAAGATTCTATTATCTTGACTTTGACGCAGGATTCTTGTGACTTCTCAGTTGACAGCGCTTCTTGATGTGCTGTAGATTTTCATGATTTTCAAGTAACCGTGTTACATCTTCTATCCTTAATTTTAACGCTGTGCTTCTCGTTGGTTATCTTATTTACTTATCGTACTGGATCTGCTAGTATCCTCTGCAACTACCCATTGTAGGGCTGGTTACTAGGCACCAAGCATAATGTACTGTCTAAGGTGACGACAGTAGAACGACAATTGATAATGATGGTGCTGTACGATGGCAGCAGTAAAATTATGTGATGCCCAAAACTGACTTCTGAGGCTGGAAACTTGTATGCAGCAAAATTCTCATAGACCTCCACTGCTTCTATTTGTCTACTGACACTTGTTGTCTAAGTGGAAATGGATTGAGAACCACTGTTGTCACTTAACGTTTACTATCATGATGTTTATCTCGGTACCTGGTGTTTTAGTTCTGCTCTACTTGCTCTATCGTACTGTCATTTTCTCATTGTTCTAATTTCGAATCTATATGTGATCACTTGGTGTATCTTTAAGATAGACTGGCCTGTGATAATTTCTACCAAACTGTCTATCGATCACACTTATTGTGGTTAGCTGCTGTCTAATGTCTTCTCATAATTTCAAAACAGTTTCTCATACCTCGTCGACTTGTAAAATCTTGAAAACGAGCACAACTTCTTGAATCTTGTGAAACTGCCTCTGGACTGCTGAATCAGCTATGCTAACTATCATGATGGCGTACCAAGCTATTACGGAGCTAGACAACAGTGCATCTTTCTGTCATTACAGAAGCAACCAACTCATTGGCATGTTGTCTGGGTGCCACCCCTTAATATCGCTTGTCATATCTTAGTCTTTAACACTTTGGGAGAGAACCCATTATTTTCTCAACATACGCCTAACGCGTCTGGGTCTGAACTGATTATATCTTTTACATCGATTCCCCATTACAATTCTTAACCACATTTCTAACTCAGATTTTGTCACACATCGTTCACTCGCTCCTACCAAAACTCCCGCACAAAACCTGCTACGTTGACACTGTTCGAAAAACACAAATCACTTAAAAACCCTCAAAGGTTTAATTACAAATTATCGCCCTTTGCTACATAAAACTAAAAGTCATAGCCTCTTCTCCCGGGAAGTTATTTTAATAGCGGTATGAACCATATTCTTTCACACACGAATTCTTAAAACCACGACTTCTTCACAAGGGGCGCAATTTTTGATTTAACTCCATTTGCCCCAAAACCCACAAATCATATTTTGTTATTCTATTTTAGTAAGGTTTAATAGGCTGTTATGCTAATTTTTTAAATTAGATTTTTACACTTGATCTTCTTGTTATACACTGACATTAAACTCACTGTTACACAGTTAAGCCACATCCAATGATGAATGAGTATGGGTTATTTATTGTAGTGAGCTTGTTGTGTGCGTTGGTGTCAATGCGTTTGCATGATGTGTGGCAGAGAGAGGTATGGTCACTGTTCGCGTGTTTTAGGTGTGAGTGAGAGTTCTAACCGTGAGTTGGCTGGGGTAGCGAGAGTTTGGGGCAGTCGGAAGAAGATTCGGATGTGTGATGATATGTTTACAAGTAGTTAGTTGCTTATCCTTTACTGGTCGTGGCAATCAACCCCAGCTGTTATTGGCTGATTGTGATTTTTCTAGGCAATTTTTTCATTCAGTAGTTTGCCATTGCTGCTGAACGGTACAGCGCTTATACCATTGTTAAAAATCCACACAAAGCGATCTGCTACCAAACCGCCTGCAGCAGGTTTCGAACCTGGTATATCTGGATTATGAAACTGCGTTCATATCCATTAGGCCACAGACGCCGACTTTTTCAAGTAGAAATGTGAATATTGTAGAAAGAGCCGTGTCTGTGTGATTCTGACAAGTTGTGATTAAGATATGCTCTAGTGGTATTTGAGAGCCGAGAGAAGTATGGGAGTAAGTGCAGAGTCGGAGATACACCACCCATACTTTCTGGTTTATGTTTGATCGACTAGAGGAGATTATTGTTGATATAAATGTACTGTGAATATCATCACTTGTTTCATCAAATAACTTGTGGTACTGTTGTACACAGCGTGTTATTCGATGACTTACACATATGCAAATATCAGTGTGTACTTTGTGGAAGTTTATCCTAGTAGAGCCCATGAACCCGGGCATACGATGGGTGTTAAACATCTAAAGACACCATCCTAACATATACAATCATTGACTTTTAATCATTAATAAATAACCTTTCTATGTAATTTTCACTTCAACTTCCGTGTCCGGTGTATAGTTCATTGATTGTTATTATATGTTTACTGATTGTTTGTTTTTACTATTTTACGGGAGCGTATTTTATTAAATTATTTTCAACACGTATCAGAAGAATGAAGGTGGCCAGCAGACCAAATGGTCTCTTGAAACCCTCAATCTTTATTCGGAGCCATATTCAGTGAATCATTCAGGGAAAGATGTGATTCGTCCTTAATACATTATTTCTACAGACATTTGATTTCTTTAATCGACCAGCGACACTAATGATGAGATATAAATATTTTTTTTTAAAAACTAAATTCATTTTCTTTAAGTCTTGTGAGGAATTGCCAGTAAAATCATAGAAACGATTGCACTTTTGACATTTTGATAGTCTTAAATTCTATACATATTTGATTATTTATATAAATTTGACATTGTATTTTCATCAGTTACGTTTCACTGTAATTTTCTAAAATCAATATTAGTTTATTGACTTTTTTTTTGGTAGTGTTACAGTAATGTTTAATACTGTATTTCAACTTTATATTTAATCAATGCATTCTCTTTCCAATAACTCAGTACCATAAGGAACAGTGGCCTGGATACCTTCTATCTCTTAGTCCACTTAGAGGATTCTCAACCTGCTAAAAGACTGTTAATTTGCAGTATCCATATAAACAGGTCTGCCAGTGATTCTCACTCCATTTTCTGTTTGCAGAACTTATACTTACATTTTCCGCATAATTTCCTTGAGCTAACCTTCATTGAGATTATCTGGGCAGTTTTGATACTTTCTTACTTTCACTCCTTCTATCTGTCCATCTATCATCCTAACCTGCCACAATGCACTACACCTCATGGTCAAAAATGATAAGTCTTATAACCAGCAGTACCTCAGTAAGGCATACTACAAGAAATAAAAATTAACCAACAAAAAATGTTGTTTATTCACAATACGTTATTATCTAGAAAAAGATTTTATAACAACAAACAAAACTCTTCAACTATAACAACTCAAGCTGTCATTCTTGAATTGTGATAACCAAGTCACATAACATTTAACGTCGTCCATTGTTCACTGAGTGATATAAACAAACAACAATTTCAGTGTCACGGAACGCCTCCCCTGCTTTGCATTAGTGATCCAACAATGGCCAAAACACAAGGGTATCTAAAATAGGTCGTCAAAGGTGTCAACCTTCGCGCAAGATTACTCTTGGCAGAAATGTAGATAAAAGGGTAATGAGCTTCTATCTCAAGGGAGCAACACAAGATATTTCCAGAAGTCAAGAACAATGCTGCTTTGGGCTTAACAATTGTTAACTTATATCTGATCCGTCGCCTTTTGTGAAGAATCATGCAATTGTTTTTAGCCCGTTCAAGCCCCAAGCTGAGTTAATGCCGCGAATTTCCTCTTATAATGGTATATATATATATATATATATATATATATATATCAAATAGTCTTGCTCATACGTTGGCTTTCATACATGTAATAACTGAATCAACTATGTTTGTTTAGTTTTAAAATGACACGTAACAAATTGAATAGTGAATTAGTCTTTAACAGGTTCAAATAAATATGGACAGATTGGTGAAATTTTAGATGAAAGCGTCTTCATGGAGACTTAAAAGGGGGAGTGATAAAAGTTTGTTTTGCTGATGCCTTTTAATCAGGACTTAACTAATCTAGGTGACAACTGCAGCCGTGGTTTTCGTCCCTTCTTTTGTGTGGAGCCCCTGTTCACACACGTGTCCAATGCAGTCGGTCAGTGTTGATGCTCTTCTCTCACGCTAGTGGCGTAGGAACTTCAGTACTTCACACAGTCTGATAGCTTGTAACCGCGAACTTTAAATATTTTTTTTTATAGAAAGAACCAATCCTTCTGCTAAGTACACTGAGTTGGAAGCTTAAAAGGCGCACGGTCTCACTGTACACCCACCAATGTTAATCTTTCAGAAGAATTAAATTCTTGAGTACACAGAGTAACTCAAGGAAGATGATTAAAAATCACCAGTACTCTTCTGGGTATTAAACTGGGAAAATGTGTCTGGACAGCGCGAATAAAGGCGAGCCAATATTACAATTAACAAGGTACATATATCTCACAAAATCATAGGATACACTTGACTCACACGCTATGTAATCATCACTCATCACTGATCCAGTCGGAGGCTAGGGACACCTCTGCTGTCGGTTTTCCGCACGACTAGCAAGAAACAATCACCAGCGCTTGCTGTAGTGGTTCATGAAAATACTATTTTCACTTGTTGTTTAGCAAGACACAGGTCAAATTTACATTTGTAAAATAAATGTTACATTTACCCCAAAGTAACTTTTGGGAACACGATCTCCTCGCACAGTTTAGAATGCACACAAGAAATTTACGTTATATGCTTTCGAATCACTTGCCCTGGAAATTGTATTTATTTCTCTTATGACAGGTGTTCTGCAAATCACTTGGTCTAGAACATGGTAGTAATCCGTTTATTACGGGTGTTCTGCGAATCACTTGGTTTGGAAATATTATGATTCCTCTTATGACGGGTGATCTGATTCCCTAGGACTACAATCTTTGTATTTATAAATGTGGGCTTACTTTTTTTAAGTTTTAAAGTTTCCCAAATACTTCGAGCTGTCCAGGTCTTGTTTCCAGTCTTGGTATTTATAAAGGCGGGATTACTTTTTAAGGTTTAAAGTTTCATAAATACTTCAATCTGTCACTTATAATATAGGAATTCTTATTGTCTGATCCTTCTCTCTCTCTGGTTTCTGAGAGTCGCTAGTTTTAAGTTGCAATGCAGTCTGATCTGTGTGTCCAATTTCGCAAGATTTTACTTTGCGTTTCCAGTTCAAATAACAGATTGTGCTTCCGTCAAATTGTCCAGTGAAATTCAAAGTACCTTTTGGCTCTCAAATCAAACCAATGGTTAGCTCTTTAGCACAGTCTGTGTTTAAATTATAATCTCCCCCGCTTGTTTTAAAATGTTAAATTTTATATTCCAACTCTTTATAATAAGACATGATATTTCCGGCTACTCACAAACAAATCTGTGAACTATTATGATGTCCAGATCCTACCTTCCGCCCATATTGTCTTCCCAGACATATTATTTTTACTAATCTTACAGTGATGGTCTGGCAAAAGATATATTCTCATTAACGCACTGTGTTTTCGCATACCTCAGACGGCTCTCTCATCATCATAACCCTCCACTCCCAAAGGACAGACAATATTCGCTTCCTATTCATCCTCATACGAGACCATATTGTGTCAAACGAGGATCGTCACCTATCACAGGTGGTCGGCAACTCAAAGAGATAAACGTCTGGGGAGTGGTCATAGTAAAAGAATGTAAGGGCAATAAATATGCCAAATAATAGGACGATGAGTGCGAAAAATGAAGAAACGAAGATATACTGCCGGAGTGAAAGAGATTTATACAAATTTCACGACTGATTTCGTCACATTCAGTAATGTTAACGCGATGAGTGTAATTTACTTAGTATTCACCACCAAAGCTTCCGCGTCTTCTTTTCTAATCCATCCTGTGGAGATCTAGATTTAATTCATTGGATCCTAATTCATCATCTAGTATTTTTTACTTAGGGCTATATTCATCATCTATTTTTTTAACACTAACATTAAATGTTGTTTTTTCTTCTAATCTTTGTTTAAGAGCATTGTATTTTTATTCTAATCTCCTTAGCTATTCCTCAAAAGTTCCTTCTTGAATCAATTTGTCTATATCTAATTGATCTATGTCCGATACTGAATTACTATCAGAGATAGGAAATTCTTGAGATGCGTGAAAAGACTTCACATGCATAGGCACTGGAACACAACCTGATTCCTTAGATGATGTTATGTGTAGTTGTTTAGTCTTTTTGCCAAACATTTAGGTTCTTTCCTTTAGTCGTATGTCTTCTTTAATCTTGACTGAATATTCCCCCATTGTGATGTATCATGGAAATATAGCCTACAGTATCTAACAGTCTTTCGGACCTCGCAGCGTTCTATAATTGGTAGCAAAACCATGCATTTACAGCCTGTGTTTACTCACTTTTTTAATCTACGCCTCTTTTCCTTGAACATAAACAATCGAAGTGTTTACCACCTTTCGGGACCTGCCCGTCAGAAACAGGTAGCGAATCAGCTTTTGTTTACCTCGTTTTCCCACTCCAGTATATGTCAGGCATATGATCTTAGACAGATAAACACGTGAAACAGTCGTAACAGCCTTTTGATGTTTTTGGAAAGGGGAGCTAATGCTTTGATGTCGAGTCACGGGGTAAAATCTTTGGAAACCCCGTTAGACGTAAGAATTCTTCTGATGTCGATTAGCAACGCCCTACAGAGCGACCGTGAAAACCTTTATCTGGGGAACTCATGCTTCTGATTCTCTGCTTTACACCATAGTGTGAAAAATAGCATCATCTGTAGATCAGAGCAATGATGATGATATATACACTGTGTCTTCCTAAACCAGCTATCAGTTGTCACTCAGAATTTTTTGGATAGTCTAAACACGTAGTCTAGAACCATTGTGGGAGATGTGTTAGTAGGATTCTTGGGGATTGTCATTATGATGTTCTAGTAATAGAAATTAGTGCTTGAGTGTTAGGGCTTTTACCATTATAATTCACTTAGAGTTCTAGCTGTTAAAAACAGCGATAAAATAACGCGTAGCTATTTTATACCAGAGGTTTGCTGTAATGTTAATTTTACCACCCACTTTCTCACACAAGAGACGTTTAGTTGACTGAGTATATGCTAGGCACGACGTATATTGACAGAAAGGAATTCACATTATATTTCATTTTGTGTATTTATAGTAAGTGAATTTTATTTAATACCATACGATGACAAACAGACGCCAACAACTTAACTATTAACGACAGGCGATATTTATGTAAGTGTGCGTAAGGATAAAAAAAATAATAATTGACATTGTATGATAATCGTTGTTGTTTTCCATGTCTCAGAGGCATACAATAGGACTGACTTCACATTTGAGTTGAAGAATCTTATTTTCGTGTTGGATCCGATTTATCTTGATATCCATATATTTCCCAATGCAATGAAAGCTCCTCTTGAGGTTTGTACTCTTATGTTGATATCACCGTCTGTCCCTCCAACTTTGTCTATATTGCTGCCAAGATATGGATACGATTCTACATCTTGTATTGGTGTTTATTCAAGTTCAACCCTGTTATCATTAGCTGCGTTTATTCTCATTATCTTTGTCTTTTCCCTGTGTATTTTTAGATCCAATTGCTATGACCTCTCATCGAGAGTTTTCAATTTGTCCTGCATCTGATTACGGTTATGGGACAGAAGAGCCAAGTCATCAGCAAAATCCAGATCATCCAACTGCTTAGTCAGAGTCCACTGGATTCCATTTCTGTTGTGTGTCGTCGATGTTCTCGTAAACCAGTCTATTGCTAGTAAGAAAAGAAATGGAGACAAGAGGCATCCCTGTCGCACTCCTGTTCTTATCCCAAAAGTTTATGTAAGCTGTCCTTCATGAAGAATTCTGCATGTCAAGTCTTCATATGTTTTCTTTTTTAAATTAATGATCCTCAGGGGAACTCCATGTCGTATATTTTTAGACAGGCTAGAAGATAGTTACGGTCCCGTGTGAGCAGAGGTGATAGTGGTAAATTTCTGAGAATAAAAGTGTAAGAAATTGATTTTCAGGAGTGCATAGTTAAGGAGAAAAAGTTGTCTCTGGAGTAAATATTTTCTCTAGCCCAGCCTATCTATACGACTATATTTTAGCGTAAGACACTCTTTAAACCCCTTATCTCTAGAAATTTTTTTTACTAAACACACCCACGCACAATTATGTGACAACGAGACACACAAAACGTGAAAACCATGGTTAATTGGGTATGGGTCTGACCCACACACAAATATAAGTTCTTTTTGTTGTTTATTATCATTAAACTTTTTACAACATCAAACATATAGAGAAATCAATAAAATCAGGTTTACAGATATATATATATATATATATATATATATATATATATATATATATATATATATATAAATATATATATAAATATAGATATATATATATATATATATATATATATATGAAAATAACCGAATAAGTGCCCTCCCCGTGTTGAGAAAAGGATCTCAAAAGAAGTTAATAATCCAAAGGTCAAAAGTAAGAACTATGTTATAGAATAGAATATGAAGAACAAGTTCCCTACTAAATTACAACTCAGTAAAGTACTCAGTTTAGCGAGATAAAAAAAAGAGTTAGTACAATGAATATAACAATTGGAAAATATTCACTCTCTCTAGCGCTCACTCTGTCATCTGTGGCCACAAACACTCTCGCTTACCTACTAGTGGTGTTGGTATCTGTTGAAAAAATTACAATAGTCCCTGAGCCTATACTGTCAGGTGGGCTGCGCAAAGATGGCCCCAGTCCAGCATATATATCGAATAATAATTACAAGGTGGACGCCAAATTTTGTGTTTTTGATGTCCCGTGGATGGAATCGATGTCACCACAATTAGTTACTGAAGCAAGACGTGCTCTGGACGTTTACTATTGAAAACAGAGAAAGTAATTCCCGTATTGCTACGTATCTGGTTGCTAAGATAAATTTTATAATATGTAAAAACTGATGATGATGGTAAACCCTATCAGCTGGCTCTTATGGTGAGTGCCGATTTTGAAACAGCATTGTTTTCAAGATCAATCCGTTGCTACGGCTGTCAACCGTCAGGAAAATATGTTCTTTTGTATGCCGAGTGGGCTGGAAAAATTTTATAATTACTTCTGGGTTAAATGCAGTGCAGTTACGATTTTAATCTTAATGTTATGTTGTCTTTGGGCCCAACCGGTTCATGAAGGAACTTGGGACTGGTAGCCACAAAGAAGACACCATTAATCCTTTACTGAATGAAGCATGAAGAACAAACTAGTCCAGAAATCGAAGAAACAAAGTAATAATAATGGTACTGGTAATGTCAAATTCAGACCGCTGGCTGCTGGATTTGATTAGGTGCTATTTTAGGAAGAAAAGAACATTTATTTAAAAAAACTGCTGCTATCCTATCCACCCATACGTTTTTCCGCTATGGCATGTCCGGAAAAAGGGTATGCGTCCGCCCCCGTTTATGCCCACGAAAAAATGCACAGCGCACAAGGCAATTATTATTTACTTTATCCATATGCGCACTTTAACAAAAATCGCCTGTCACTACTAGCTATTTGTCGGCGTCTATTGTTGTGTCACATAACATTAACTCTAGTCACTTATTTAATTAACGCAATGAAATATAATGGGAAATCTATTCGGTCACCCATCCGTCACGCTTAATAATCTCAGTCAGTTACGCTGTATCTTTTTATGTAATAAAAATGGAGTGTTTGAAATAACATTACTCTGAACGACTGGCGAGAAATATCTATGCGTTAGGTAATTTCACTAGTCTTAAACGATAGGGAATTATAGTGAATAAAAATGGTAAACGTAACACATTTTAACCCTTAAGCACAATTTCTATTACGACAAATCAGAAAATGAAATCCCCACGAGACAATTTAACACATTTAGCGAAGAATGGTTCTAGTCTGGCGTGTTTAGATTATCCAAGAATTTCTGAGCGACTCTAATAACTGAATTTGAGAGAGCGCGGTATATATACAGATAGGTGTTATTATCGCTGGAAGATGTTACAGTTCACACCTTCTGTATAGTACGGAAATCAGGAAACTACGTTTTCCAGATCAAATGTTTTCTTGTTCATTCTACTCAGCGATGCTGATCGACATCAGAAGACTGGCCGTGCACGGGCATCTCTTAGATTGCGTCCCCTTTCCACAGATCAATCATTTACCTCCCCCTGAGACGTACGACATCAAAGGTGGTCGGAAAATATTATCGCCCCTGTATCTCTTTAAACAAACCGTTATTTCTACGCGCGTCTGTCTAATTGCCGATAATTGGCAAATCAGTTCGCGTGAGAAACTCAGGTAAACAAACGTGATTCGCTCCCTTGTTAGACTGGCGGGCAGCGAACAGTTGGTCAACAACTCTTTTGTTATGTTCCAAGGAAAAGGGGTGGATTTAAGGGTGAGTCATACAAACAGAAAATTGCGTGGTTTGGCTTAGCCAATGGTAGACAATAAATGGGAAAGCAAAGGCTGTCAGATTACTGTATCCATATTTCCGTTCTACGTCACAGTACACCGGGCTTAGAAGATGTAAAACCCTTTTTTATCTCATTTATGGAAATAGAGCTACTGTCATACGCAGCGTAAAGAGTGATTGCTATCTTTCATTGCATTATCCTCCCCCATGCTCCAATTTCGACTCATAAATTCCGCTCGTACATTCTCTTTTCCTGGTATATATTGTACTTTAAACGAGTACACGCTTAACAGCAGAGCCTAACGCACAATCTTTGCGTTAAATTGCTTATTGGCTCCAAGAAATGACAATGGAGCATGGTCTGTCTGTGCCGTGAATGAAACGCCATCTAGATATTCATGATGTTTCCTGATTCCATTCACAAGTACTAAACATTCCCTCTCCACGCTCGAATAATTCCTTTCTGCTGTAGTCTGTTTGCGGCTGCCGTATGCAATTGGAAATAACAGGTTCTGATTCTTGTCATCTGCCTGAGCAGAGTTGACCCGATTCCTTGTCCGAGGCATCTACACGCAAAATGAAAGGTTTCTTGAGGTCAGGTAACCTTAAAATGGGGAATTTGGACAGTTGTTCCTTCATAGTGACGTAAGCGCTTTCACACTCTGCGGTCCAAATAACCTTGTTGTGTTTTCCCTTCTTTGTGAGGTCAGTAAGAGATGCTGTCAGGCCATTGACATTTTTAATTAACTTTTGGTAGTACGCACACAACTCCCCAAGTCTTTGACAGACCGGGTTCACTACAGCGTGATTTGCATCACAAATACTTATAGAGAGATCAATACAAATTTATTCCAAGGAAGAAAAACGTACTAATCGCACCTCCCATCCTTTCCACAATAGAAAGTGCCATCAATAAACGCAACAAATACAACACAATAACAACTGGTGACCACTAGAAAAGTTTTGTGGTGGTACTATCATCAGAGAAGTATATGTTGCAATGAGAAAAAAAACTGATCTCTGAAGGGGTGTCTTGAATGGCAATTGCCCAATGAACAGTATCGACCAATCAAGATGCTGAAAGTTTGCAATGGTATAGTATCAGAAGGAAGTGTAGATGGCACTCCAGCTCGCTAAAACAAATTCTGAATTTAAAAAAAACAACCCAGTAAACTATGAGTATTAAGTAAAATTACATTATGAACACTAATGTATGAACTACAATCACACTAATACTATGTATAATATAACACTAATATGAATGTCAAATGTGTTTACAGTAACAACTAAATACGAAGAAATAACCTAATTTAAAGAAGACAAGTATCTATCCTAATTTACTACAAAATAACCGAAAAAGAAAAAAAAACAAGTATTATAATCTACAACATCAAAGAACATTTACAAAACACTCAAACAACATAGCAAGGAAAACAAGAACCCAGAATAACAATAAATTCATAGGAAAGAAGTAAACAAACGGACTGCGCAAAACACATGAAAACACACCTCACAGATAATACCAGAAACGAATACACAAAGAATCAAATACTAAATTCTAAAGAAACTAGAGTAAAACCTCGTAATATGACGGGAATTAAATTCAAAAGCTCCAAAACTTAACGGCAATTTTATTTATTCAAATATTTGTGAAAAATTATATTAGTTGTGAACAAAGTTCACCAGAAAAACACCTTGATTTTCTGTTGTTTTAATCGGCCGAATAGTTCATAACATGACTGAGATATTCAGATACTATTTGATTGAAACTATAACACATCTTGAGCTCACCCTGAAGTTTTGTTATAATTTCTCTTTTCACATCTAAAGCCCCCTTGATGCACACAATTACTCGTTGGAGGAAATAAACGTCTGTATATATTAAGTTTAGGTATTTATACATCTCTAAAGATTTGTATACAAAATGTATTTTTAAACAATTTCGCTGCAGTGATACAATTCCCATCAGTGGTGACAGTTACAATAGTTATCAACACATTCTTCCATTTTTTTTACAAATAAAATAAAAAATGAAAGCTTAGGGAGAAAAAAAAACCCCCATCGTCCGTCTCCAAGAAAACAAACACCTTTTTTTATTTTAATAAAATTTTGCCTCGTTTTGGCTAGGCGCGTCCCGTTCATCCTAGCCGGTTATATTAGGGTGCATGTCCAAATATAAAAGACCTTTAGATGTGGAGAATTAGTTATGTGTTAGTTATAATGAGCATGAGATACAACCTTTTATAGTGTTACAAGTGTGACTGGGTGGCCACAATAGACATTCAGGCGGTCCCGTGATTATTTAGTCCTAGCATAGTGTTATAAGTGTTACAGGGTGGCCATCATGGACAGTCGGGCGGTGTGGTAAAGTGGGATATTATAAATAATCCACAGGGGACTTAGTGTATTGACTGAGATTAGCTGTGAAGGTATCTGTATCTAATAAGGGTAGTGTATTACAGATGACCTTACTTGCTACCACATATTTATACCTCAGTCAGACTTATTCTGGAATATTGTGATGACTACGTTGAATGTCTAGGGTATGTATATGATGAAGTGTAAGTCACAACAACAACAGACAGATAAACAATTTAATTTATTCTATCACACGTGACAACACTGTGACACTCACACACATTTAACACTCTATAAGACTATTCTTAAATGAGGCACTGGTAAATTTTCAAATATAAATATGTATTAATTACTGTCACTTTTATATATGTGTCCTGATTCAAATACAAAGTGAACCAGGAATCACAATCAATTTTAATTACACGTTATATGTACAGAATTTATCAATATGAATCTTGTAATGACATATTTTATTAATATTATCCTATGTGTGTCAGTTGTGTAGTAGTAATATGAGGTAATACTGGTTTTGTTTTTTTCAAGCTATGTTGTTATTTGTCATCATGACTTCAAGTGTTTGTTTCTGTTGGAACTAGTATTGGAGATGTTCTCAGTTCCGTTCATTAAAACAATTAATTTCCCCTCTTATTTTTATACAATGTCAGTTTAAGATGGGGTTACATAATGTTGAGCTCCGCTGGCCACATAGGCTTATCTTTCGTGATGGCGGCAGGAAAAGACTCCTCTGCTCGATTGCTCCCCTGTGTTCTGGAGACACCTCACTGTTTGCTATATGGACCAAGGAGTATGCTGTCCGCCTCTGGATTCAGCAAAGCTCTGACCAGGTGCTGCTCAATAACTTTAGGACCACAGTCCCTGAAACAAGAAGGTTGTACCTCCTACTTCAGAACTAATTTATACTCTATTTCTATACTGAGCACAATACATAACAAACACTGAGTTCAGAGCGGTAGGCCAACTGCTATCTTCATCTGAAACAATTTTCACCAGTATATTCCTCCCTAATGGTTACTACGCCTCTGCAATTCCTGCATTATTTCTTTCTAGTCAATAATATAGGTGTCAGTGTACTGTTTGGCAATTCCATGTAGTTTTACTTTCCTCCGACACCTTCTGTTCAGGCTGGAGCACTATATAGGCTTTACCTCATGTTCGCTACTGAACCACACATATATACAGACATAAATTATCAATTTACATTCAATTTTCATTAAAAAGATATCAAATATTTCAAGCTTACCATAATTCATGGAAATAATACAGAATTACGTTGACTGGCAATGAATATAGCCCAATTTCGATCTGCCGATGTCCCAGGCTTTTATTTAGAAAAATATGCACTGGCGCTCAACGCACTGGTTCTGTAGTAAGTTTATTTGCAAATGTGGTGCTGACCTGACGCCTCTGATTGACTATATTGGCAGGTCTAACCAATCGTGCCATGTTTACACAGCTTTTCAAAAAAGTACTCCTACTCACGTTTCCCCTAACAACAAAGAAGTAGTATTTATAGTCCGACTAATCGTGTTTAGCCTTACATTTACTTTCCGCCAATCAAATAGGAGGTAACATGTCAGCCTATTTCCCGTATAATGGTGTGTTGAAAATCTGTCACTGAGCGATTCTGATATTGGTGTTGTCTGACATCCCTCACTATTTCTTTTGGCTATAATTTGGTAATTCCTAGACTATTTGCGTAACGTTTAACATATTCTTTGTCAGCAAGTCCTAAGGAACCCAAATATATAAATTTAATGGGGCTAAGGGGCTGCGTTCAAAATATGTATTTTCTTCTAGGATAGTCGTGCTGTTACCACTTCACTTCCAAACTTTATGGTGTCTGCTGTACTGTCATACTAATGTCAGGATTTCAGACATAAAACAGTAGAATGTCATGTTTCCTAATAAGCGTTTTGTAAGTTTTTAAAAACTAACTCTCGTGTGTGTAGTGTTTTTTATCACTGTCGATTTGAAAAAAGCTAGTGCTTGTGGCCTTACACGCGTGATGGTAGTAATTGTATAGCGAGACGCGTGTTTAGTGTTGCGTGCTTTCAGCCCCTCCCTTTCTTTCTATCTTTAGTCCATCTGTCTTTCGTTTTTGGTAACGTAGTGTATAAAATGACATGAATGGAATTTTAAATCTAGGTCAGCTGCGTATCTCAAGGTTTTTCTTAGAAAGGCAGTACACGTTTTATCGTAGAAAGCGGGTATTGAAGCAGTAGGCTTTTACTATCAACGTGAAACGTTACAATTTGCAGACGAAGTAGAAAACAAGGGGGATTTCGAGTACAGTCATTGTGACAGCACTGTTCTTTACCATTCTTCTTTCCTTTTATTGAAGTTATTTGTTAGGCTTTACATTTACTTTTAATTTATATATGTGGATTAGAATATTTCACGACATCTCCCCTCTTAAAACAGACATCTTATGTCAGTCCTTTATTCTATATACACATAGATAAATGTAAGTCAACTTGACTTTACTCTGCTGTTGTGCTATCATGGTTTTATGTAGTTGGGTCCATTCAGAGTAGGCACTACTCATGAAATCTGCCTCAGACCTCTACAACCAATAATATTTTTCGGTTATGTTACTGAACAGCCGCAAGTGTGACTGCTTGTCTTAATGCTGCTTCACAACCCGTATTCACCATTTCTCTTCTCTGAGTCTGCGCAATGACATGTCCAGAGAACATTAGATTTTCCTCAAAATGTACGTTATGAGGAGATAACATATACCTGGTGATAGCAGAGTTTTCGTAGTGGATCCCATAATCTTCTTATTAGCCTGTATGAAACATTCGGAATATCCTCAATCAAAGAGGCAACTCAGGGATTCATTACGTTCCTCCGAATTGTTTACATCCAACAATTTTGTCTGATCTCAGGTTTTACTGGAATCTGATAGTATCCTTTACTCAGATCCACCCTTGAGAAATATTTAGCTTTATTTAGCCTGGCAAACAACTGATTTGTATCCGGCAATGGATCCACCTGTCCTTCTGTAATAGCATTCAGTCTCCTGTAATCTATACAGAGTCTATGTTCTCCAGAGGGCTTCCTTAAGAGTACAACACCGGAACTATACGAAGATTCACTGTGTGAAATAATTCCTTCCTTCAACAAATAGTCTATCTCTTCCTTCAAAGCTTTCTCCTTAGCAAAAGGAATCGAATATGGTTTCATACAGACAGGTGTGGGGTCTATCAGTTTCATATCATATTCCAATAAGTTTGTATGCCCTGGTCGGTCTGTTAACACCTCTGCATGATTATCTAGAACCTGTTGCACTCTCTCTTTCTGAGTTTTCGTTAAATGTGTACTGATTTTCACCTGTGCCGCTGTCTCACAGGGGTGTAATGGATATTCAAATGATGAAAGTGGTTCCTTTTTCATCTCCATGGCAATGGACAAGGTCAACAAGTGTGTCTCTTCCTGATGTTCTCTTTCCAAATATTTCTTCAGGAGATTCACATGATAGATTTTTTCTTTCCCCTTCTTATCTATCTTATAATTTGTTCTAGACACCTTCTCTAGAACTGTATATGGACCTTGCCATCCAATTTGTAACTTATTCTGACTACCGGGTAGAAGAAGCAGTACCTTCTCTCCCACAGCCAAATCTCTGTCTTTCGCTTTCCTGTTATAATAGGCAGCATGTTTCTTCCTGGCTTGTTTCAAATTTTCATTGGCAAGTTTCCAGCCAGTTTTTAAACGAGTGGTCAGCTCATTCACATATTGGTATGAGGATGTAATGTTTTCCTCTGCCTTTTCATCAGTCCACGTTCTTAACAGCGTTACATATGGACCTTTAATTTTGTGGACCTATTTGTCCATGCACCGGTATGGTCTCTTCCACTCGAAGCGCTATAGTGATGATTTTTCTTCCCAGAATTATCATTCACAAAACGACCGCTACCAATTTTTTTCATGGGGCTTTCTCCCCACTTAAAATTCTTGATGAGAGATTTCCTCTCTACATCCTCTTCCTCCAGTTTGTTTAAGTCCGATTGAGGGATTTTCGGCTTATCCTGGGGTAAGACATCTTTTTGCACTCTCCGCATAGTGGCCATTGTAAAACAGTTAAGTGAAGCTTGTCCGTGAAAAGGGGCTTCCCATTTCATTTGGTCCACTTTATCAAATTTATTTTTCTTTTTATTGTCAGGCCTAATTTTGCCCCGTGGCGTGTCCAGGTCCTGATCAATGTTCCCACTTGTGGGTGTTCCCTCATGTGCTATGCTACACCTTTCTACAAAATTCTCAATGTCCCATCTTGCCTTGGGCCAATAATAATTGTGAGCCACCTTTTGGATGATGGTACCTATTTTCTCATGGTCCCCATCTGGTTTCACATGTAGGCTCCTTATTAATTCTGCCCTATATCTTTTAGGAAGTACCAGCTGTCCCTGACCTTTGGATCTAGCTCCAGTCTTCCTATACATCAACTTGTTTTTCATGTAAAAATCTCCCTTGCCTGGAGTTGTATGACAAGTTGACAATTTCCTGAAACAAGGCTTGAGGGTTTTATCCCCAGCCTGTGCCTTCCTCATCTCTTCTGGAGTGGTATCCAACATAATATCCTCCTCCTGTCTTGAGGTCGACCTGACCTGAAGGGTGGCCATATACACAGGTTTCCTTCTGCAACGGTCAGTGTCATGATTGTCCATCTGACAATTTTTACACCACCTTTTCCCTTGGTTGAAAGATTTTCTTTCATCATATTTCCTTTCATCGAATTGTGGGGTTTTATTTTTATTGTCATACCGTGGCCTATCAAATTGGTGCTTACCTTTGTTTTGATCTCTAGGATCAAATTTATTAAAGTTCTGTGGTGCCCTAAAATTTCCACCTGTTTCTTTTTATTACCTGTTACCTCTGCTTGAGCTGCTTGATACCTTTCAGCAACATTTAGCAACTCACCCAGCCTCTCTGCACCTTGTTCCATGAGAAACTTTCTCAGGTCTGGAGCCATGGACTCTCTTAATTGTTCTATAAGGACCATTTCCTTAAGATCTTGGGTTTTCCCCAGAGAAGTCCATTTCTCCAAGTATGTCTCTATTCGTGCAGAGAACTGGTGATAGGTTTCACCTGACAGTAGTTTAGCATTCCTAAATTTTTTCCTATAAAATTCTGCGTTCTTTTCATACCTTAACAAAAGAGCCTGCTTTAGCATGTCATAATTTTCCTGATCACCTCTGCTCATTTTGCAAAAACTTCATAAGCTGCCCCACGAAGTCCCTGAGATAACTTTAAGCTCCACCTTTCTCTCTCTAACCCATATGTGGTAGCTAATAGTTCATATCTATTTAGATAGCTCTCAATATCATCGTCTTTCTCAACAAAATGATCTAAATGAAAATTCATAGCTGAGGTTGAGGCTCCCTGACTAGCAGTGGCATCAGAGGTAAAGGGACTGGCACCATTTTCAGGAGCATGGCCTTGAAACTCAAACTCCCTTAGTCGTAACTCATGTTCCCTTTGTAATCTTTTCTCCTCCTTTTCTGCTTCCCTCTCTGCAGTCAATCTCTTCTCTTCTCTTTCTGCAGCTAATTTCTTCTCTTCTCTTTCTGCAGCCTGTCTTCTTTCCTCGGCTTCCAATGCTTTAGCCTCTTTGTCAGCCTCAATCTGCAACCTCTTAGCCTCAGCCTCAATCTGCAACCTCTTAGCCTCAGCCTCAGCCTCAAATTGCAGCCTCTTAGTCTCAGCCTCTAACTTTCTTTCGGCCTCTTTTTCTAATCTTCTTTCTTCCCGTTCAATATATTTGTCACATTCAGCCGTGACATAAGCAATCATAATTTGTCCGTCCATTCCTAACTCTTTCGCAGTCTGTACAGCAGCAGATCGAAATTTTGCCAAGTCGGCCATTGTCTAACATACAAATGTAACAATTCAATCTTTCAATAATTATCTAAGGACACTACAGGCACTGAGAGCTCAACCTTATTTATTTCCACCCAAGGATACCTTTTAATTCTTATTATTCCCAATATCTATAACAGGAGAAAGTTCAATATCCCTGGAGCGAGACCCCAATATATGTGGTGAAGTGGGATATTATAAATATTTATAGGGGACTTAGTGTACTGACTGAGATCAGCTGTGAAGGTATCTGTATCTAATAAGGGTAGTGTATTACAGATGACCTTACTTGCTACCACATATTTATACCTCAGTCAGAATTATTCTGGAATATTGTGATGACTACGTTGAATGTCTAGGGTATGTATATGATGAAGTGTAAGTCACAACAACAACAGACAGATAAACAATTTAATTTATTCCATCACACTTGACAACACTGTGACACTCACACACATTTAACACTCTATAAGACTATTCTTAAATGAGGCACTGGTAAATTTTCAAATATAAATATGTATTAATTACTGTCACTAATATATATGTGTCCTGATTCAAATACAAAGTGAACCAGGAATCACAATCAATTTAAATTACACGTTATATGTACAGAATTTATCAATATGAATCTTGTAATGACATATTTTATTAATATTATCCTATGTGTGTCAGTTGTGTAGTAGTAATATGAGGTAATACTGGTTTTGTTTTTTTCAAGCTATGTTGTTATTTGTCATCATGACTTCAAGTGTTTGTTTCTGTTGGAACTAGTATTGGAGATGTTCTCAGTTCCGTTCATTAAAACAATTAATTTCCCCTCTTATTTTTATACAATGTCAGTTTAAGATGGGGTTACATAATGTTGAGCTCCGCTGGCCACATAGGCTTATCTTTCGTGATGGCGGCAGGAAAAGACTCCTCTGCTCGATTGCTCCCCTGTGTTCTGGAGACACCTCACTGTTTGCTATATGGACCAAGGAGTATGCTGTCCGCCTCTGGATTCAGCAAAGCTCTGACCAGGTGCTGCTCAATAACTTTAGGACCACAGTCCCTGAAACAAGAAGGTTGTACCTCCTACTTCAGAACTAATTTATACTCTATTTCTACACTGAGCACAATACATAACAAACACTGAGTTCAGAGCGGTAGGCCAACTGCTATCTTCATCTGAAACAATTTTCACCAGTATATTCCTCCCTAATGGTTACTACGCCTCTGCAATTCCAGCATTATTTCTTTCTAGTCAATAATATAGGTGTCAGTGTACTGTTTGGCAATTCCATGTAGTTTTACTTTCCTCCGACACCTTCTGTTCAGGCTGGAGCACTATATAGGCTTTACCTCATGTTCGCTACTGAACCACACATATATACAGACATAAATTATCAATTTACATTCAATTTTCATTAAAAAGATATCAAATATTTCAAGCTTACCACAATTCATGGAAATAATACAGAATTACGTTGACTGGCAATGAATATAGCACAATTTCGATCTGCCGATGTCCCAGGCTTTTATTTAGAAAAATATGCACTGGCGCTCAACGCACTGGTTCTGTAGTAAGTTTATTTGCAAATGTGGTGCTGACCTGACGCCTCTGATTGACTATATTGGCAGGTCTAACCAATCGTGCCATGTTTACACAGCTTTTCAAAAAAAGTACTCCTACTCACGTTTCCCCTAACAACAAAGAAGTAGTATTTATAGTCCGACTAATCGTGTTTAACCTTACATTTACTTTCCGCCAATCAAATAGGAGGTAACATGTCAGCCTATTTCCCGTATAATGGTGTGTTGAAAATCTGTCACTGAGCGATTCTGATATTGGTGTTGTCTGACATCCCTCACTATTTCTTTTGGCTATAATTTGGTAATTCCTAGACTATTTGCGTAACGTTTAACATATTCTTTGTCAGCAAGTCCTAAGGAACCCAAAATATATAAATTTAATGGGGCTAAGGGGCTGCGTTCAAAATATGTATTTTCTTCTAGGATAGTCGTGCTGTTGCCACCTTCTCACTTCCAAACTTTATGGTGTCTACTGTACTGTCATACTAATGTCAGGATTTCAGACATAAAACAGTAGAATGTCATGTTTCCTAATAAGCGTTTTGTAAGTTTTTAAAAACTAACTCTCGTGTGTGTAGTGTTTTTTATCACTGTCGATTTGAAAAAAGCTAGTGCTTGTGGCCTTACACGCGTGATGGTAGTAATTGTATAGCGAGACGCGTGTTTAGTGTTGCATGCTTTCAGCCCCTCCCTTTCTTTCTATCTTTAGTCCATCTGTCTTTCGTTTTTGGTAACGTAGTGTATAAAATGACATGAATGGAATTTTAAATCTAGGTCAGCTGCGTATCTCAAGGTTTTTCTTAGAAAGGCAGTACACGTTTTATCGTAGAAGGCGGGTATTGAAGCAGTAGGCTTTTACTATCAACGTGAAACGTTACAATTTGCAGACGAAGTAGAAAACAAGGGGGATTTCGAGTACAGTCATTGTGACAGCACTGTTCTTTACCATTCTTCTTTCCTTTTAATGAAGTTATTTGTTAGGATTTACATTTACTTTTAATTTATATATGTCTTCTTCTTCTTCTTCCGTCCTTAGCCACCGACCGTCAAAGCAGTCAGTGGCCATTACGCCTAGTGGCGTCTTAGGGCAACAGCAGATAGGTTTTCTTTGCCATTGTTTCCCATCACGCCTATTGGCGTCTTTAGGGCAACGGCAAATCAATCCATTTGCTGTTGTTTCCGTAATCGAAGTGACTGGCAAACGGGTGATCAGCCCGTTGGTAATTTTATATATGTGGATTAGAATATTTCACGACAGGCGGTCCCGTGATTATCTAGTCCTCGTATAGTGTTACACGTGTGACTGGGTGGCCATCATGGACAATCAGGCGGTCCAGTGATTATCTAGTCCTAGTATAGTGTTACAAGTGTCACTGGGTGGCCACCATGACAGTCGGGCGGTCCAGTGATTATCTAGTCCTAGTATAGTGTTACAAGTGTCACTGGGTGGCCACCATGGACAGTCGGGCGGTCCAGTGATTATCTAGTCCTAGTATAGTGTTGCAAGTGCCACAGGGTGGCCACCATGGACAGTCGTTCGGTCCAGTGACTATCTAGTCCTAGTATAGTGTTACAAGTGTCACTGGGTGGCCACCATGGACAGTCGGACGGTCCAGTGATTATCTAGTCCTAGTATAGTGTTACAAGTGTCACTGGGTGGCCACCATGGACAGTCGGGCGGTCCAGTGATTATCTAGTCCTAGTATAGTGTTACAAGTGTCACTGGGTGGCCACCATGACAGTCGGGCGGTCCAGTGATTATCTAGTCCTTGTATAGTGTTACAAGTGTCACTGGGTGGCCAACATGGACAGTCGGGCGGTCCAGTAATTATCTAGTCCTAGTATAGTGTTACAAGTGTCACAGGGTGGCCACCATGGACAGTCGTTCGGTCCAGTGATTATCTAGTCCTAGTATTGTGTTACAAGTGTGACATGGTGGCCACCATTGACAGTCGGGCGGTCCAGTGATTATCTAGTCCTAGTTCTTTTGCCCTCAAATGTTTTTGTTCTTAACTTGCTCAAACTTGCAGACATTCTCTTTTTGCTTCGTTTTAGCGAGGCGCGCCAGGTTCAACCTAGACATGGGGTACGTTGGTTATATTCGGGAGCATGTCCAAATAGAAAAGCCCTTGGGGTCTGTATCAGTGTACCTACAAATTTCTGCCTAAGCTTACACATTAACAGACGCCTTGACTTTTCTTTCACAAGGGTTGCAAGCTGGTAGATTTTCTGAAACTTTATTTTGTTTCCTTCATAACGTATTTTACAGACATGTGAAATGCAAAAGCAGGGTAATCATGAAGTCCATTCTTCATCAGTCAATAAGATCAATTTCTACAGCACAGATACATTGTTTCTTGATCTTCAGACTGGTCATGGATTTTATTTACCTCGATCTCTTATTCCTGTGTCTCAGATTTTCTTCATTTTTATAGCTGTCTGATTATACAATTTGCTGGACGAACCTCCAGGGAGGGTGCAATTTTCAGCACTGCGCTATGTCCTTTTCTGAACTTCAGAGCTTCACTTTCGCCTCTACACGTCACTGTTCGACACGTGGTGCAAATTATATCTTTTTTCTATCTGCACAAAGTCATCTCAAAAAATCTATTATCACATAAATATCACTTTGCATTATTTTGCTTTTCTCTAAAGTCTATTATTAAATAGTTCATACTTGTCGATCGTTTCTCGTAGTCATACACTGGATTCCTACTTTAGTATTTTCTATCTCTGCGTCTTCAGTCGCTATCTGTTACTACAGATATGTGGCGTCTGGACTGCCACATGTAATGACAAGTTGGGGCGTCGAATAACATCTCAGTCGACTACCAGCGTACACGGAACAGGGCAGTAGGGAACTATCTCTTAGTTTACATGTCCTTATATGATCCTCTACCTAGTGAACTAAGTCATATCATATTTGTGTTCTACGTGACTACTGATAACTCTAAAGTCTTTCTGTCTCTACTGATTTTACGAGTAACGTCCCTTAGACCATATGTATCCTTGTATCTACTTTATTATGTACTTTTGTTACCTGTGACAAAAGCATCCTGTTGCCGCCAATGTTTGTGAACGGAAGCAAGAAGGCGAGTTCTTCTGTGTTACACAGAGCGAAAATAAAACTTATGATGAAGATTGACACGGATGATATGAACAATAATTGTAATAGATTTTATTTCCCTCAGAATCGTCTGAACTCAATTAACGTTATACTTTTTTTTTCAAATTAAACAGTGACATTGATTTGGTTTTATTTTAACTACCATCTTCATTGGACACGGACAACTCCATCAGTGATCTGATCTCCTTTCATAGATCACTTAAAGAGGATCTCAGCACTGTGCACGAACTCTATAGCACCAGCGAGGAACCCAATGTTTATACAGGAATCATAAATTCTATAAATACTTTTGTGGTGGGTAAGTTCCCTAATTTTTAATTTTATTTTCCAAGAACAGCTGCCGTATGACTTACTATTTACGATATCCAACTAACGAGGGATTTTTAACCTGCACAACTTGCACACCAGACCTCCTATTTTTCCGCTCTTATCTTAAAATAAAAGGCATTCGATCTCACTATCCAGGAGATCGGTGTGGAGAATAACATCTTTAGGAATCACTCGTTCTGAAAAAAGAATTCACATCAATTATATTCCCTGTGCTGGGAGCGAACCCGGTAGCTTTAGAATTAGAGGCTGATGTCATACCTCTTAGCCACTCGGACCCCCGCACATACACTGCCATTAAAACAAACAAACAGACAAAGCTAACATGCAGTAATCAAATTTGCTTAATGTTCTTTGTCTCTAGATGGCTTCCAGCATTATGTTGTCTGCCCTGCTTGCCCTGGCGAATATTTTGCTATCAAGTTCACAAGGTAAAGTAACAAAAGTGATGTTGGCATTTTAAAAATTTGTTATACACCTTTATTGTTAATCGACTTTTCAACATAAATTGGTTGACATAATGAAAGGATGAAAAAAAAAGAAAATTGAAGGTTGGCGAGTTAATTTGAATTCACTTTCCTCAAGACACAAATCACGTGAGCTTTTGGCTTATTAAAAGTAGCGCCCTACTATTCAGTCAGTACAGACAACTAGTATAGATATAGAAGAATGACATGAACCAACCCCGATATGTCTTAAACGTTCATCTTGTCTCTGATACCGAAATAGTGGCTCTGATAAGAAAATAAAGTTATCATTAGAATTTAGTGTTCAGGGCACCTATTTATTTCGCTCTATGAAATTATGTACGCCTCGGCTTCAAGTAAAATTATGCTTACTTACTTACTTAGTCGTTCATCTTCTACCCTGGGGTGTCGAGCAGTGATTTTCCATCGGTGCACCGCCAAGGGTCAACTGGTATGCTGCGAAAGTTTGGGGGGAAGGTCGACAAAAAGCGAGAAAAATATCGAGGAATACAAATAATCGTCGAGGTAACTTTGAGAAGTTCTGTATAATTTTTATAAATTGTCGATAACAATGAAAACAATAACAGTTTTTTTTTTAAGTTACAGTAACATTCTAAGAACTTCCCTCCCTATTGTTCCAGATCAAAAATAACACTGCAAACTATACTACTCGTCAAAAGTCAAGGGCCACCCTATTATTTTCAATACACTTTTATATAAGCGCATAGAATGATTAAATGAAGGAAGTTTTTAGTAAAAATGGGTGCAATATCTTCCTCTGACAGTCCTCTATGCACGTTAAGCATAAAAACAACTCAACGACAACCATGGTGATCACGTGCAATTTGGTTTGCTGACCATAAATTCACATTTTTAATCTGTTTTTTTCAAACTGCCGTACAACCAAACAGGTGAAGTAATCGTGCTGATTGACATTCCACGTGCAATGGCGACATTTCATGAACAGAGTTCACTCTTAATTTGTTTTAAAATCAGCAGACTTAGGGTAGTTTCATCACTTGCAAAAACCATGCCACCGAGAAGAAGTCTTGACACCTTACAAAGAATGAGGGCTATAGCGTGGGTTTAAAGTGGTTTATCTGTCCGTGAGGTTGCTAGACGGCTTGCAGTGTCATACTCTACTATCCAAAGAATTTTGGAGAGATTTCAGGCCACAGGAAGTGTGGAGGATCACCACCGGCCAGGTCGCCCTAGATGCACCAATAGACATGATGACCGGTACCTCTTGTTGTCAGCCCTACGCCATCGAACAGTGACTTGTTCCACTCTAAGATGTCAGCTGAGATAAACTGTAAACGTTAATGTCAGTCAAAGCACCATTCGCAGACGTTTACATGAATTTGGACTTGCTGCTCGACGTCCTGCAGTCAAAATCCCTCTTACTCCTGCTCATCGCAGAGCCCGTGTTGCTTGGTGTCGCGAGCACATCCGATGGACAAGGCAACAATGGAGTCAAGTTCTCTTCACTGATGAATCTCGCTTCACTGTGTCATTCAATGATGGCAGGATTCGAGTTTGGAGACGACCAGGAGAGCGATTTACTGATGACACAAACTTGAGACCAATTGTTCAGCCTGCTCTGGAGGCCATAGGTGGTAATGCCATCCTCCAAGATGTTAACGCTCGACCCCATCGAGCTCGTGTGGTGAATGAGTTTATTCAGCAACAAGTAATCATCAGGATGCCGTGGCCAGCTCATTCACCTGACCTTTCTCCGATTGAGCACCTATGGGATGTCCTTGGTCGAAGATTGTCAACAAATCACCCCCTGCCAATGGATGTTGCACAGCTGACTGCATTTCTGCTTCAGGAATGGCAAGCTGTTCCTCAGGATACTCTTCGGACCCTTGTGGACTCGATGCGTCTATGCTGTCTTGAATGCCTTGCTGCAAAAGGTGGTCATACCCGATTTTGAAATGTCTATTTGTCCAATATCTATTGTGTGACTTTTGAAAAGGTGGGTGACACACTTCACAGCTTCATTGCGTTTGAATGTGTGTTTCCATTTCTTTACGTGACATGTCAATTTGGTACTCAATAAATGCCGTTTTGACTGATACCAATTACGTTTATATCAGATTTGTTTTATGGTTTCAACCAAGGTTTTTCTAAGTGACCCTTGACTTTTGACGAGTAGTATACTTTTACAACCCCACCTATTATCCTTGTCGAGCCAATGTGTATTGTCGTGACCTTCCTTTTGTAATGAATGAGAGCCTTGACCCATTTGAACATGACCAAGACAATCATTACAAGTAGAGGTCACTCTATAGCACGTATCACTAGCTTTGCCCTCAAACAAATGTAATTATCTGATTAACCGTCTAACGTATTAATGCCATTTTTTGCATACGATGTTATATTGGGTTAGACCCAACAAATATATACTTTATATCTGTGCATCTTGTCCAGTTCCCATAAACGGATGAAATCCTTTGATCTTTGTCGGCATACTAATTATTGTGTATCGAGAAAAGAAATTTTACCACTTCATGCACAGATTCTGTGAATTGATTAGGCATAGGCGTGTCTACTATTACAATAATGTGGCCATCACGTTTGCAATTGAATACGTGTTGAAGATGATTTCTTAAATGATCTGCATGCGAAATACTCGTGACATTGTTTGTCATTGACATTTAATGCGCTACCAAACTGGACCTTCCTTGATCTAATTATTTCAATGGGTATCATCTCTTTGCGGTTCATAAATATCATAATGGAACGTTGCTCCTCTAATGTGCTTGTAAATAACGGTATGTTACTTCTGGTGTCGTGTATTGTGGTTCGCACTATTGACCTGCCATTGAAACATCATTTTAAGATGATGCGTAGATGGCAGAGCGGATAGTGTGATTCGCTTGCATGGCTAGGCGGGGTTGTCGCACGGAAGGTCCAGTGTTCAAATCCTGGGTAAGCCACTCATGTCTGTTGTTTTTCTGTTGTCTGGTGTTCTACTTCTTTATTTCCTGCGAGTGCCTGATAACATACCTTTATATTTGTTTCATATTAATTTCATATTAATTTACTGTTTACAGGCCTCAGGTTTCCCTCCCTTATTTGTAATAAATGTTTGTACAATACCAAACCTACCCACTATCCTGTTCTCACTGTTCTAGTCTACTATCATTTACTGGACACAGTATTAAGGTCCTAAGGGTCTTGTTGGATTCGGCCTATACTGCTTGATAGAAATACAACAGAAGTGATTGCGTCATTAATAGGCTGAACTGCCCATGGAGGACTTCTGGTGTCGTGTATTGTGGTTCGCACTATTGACCTGCCATTGAAACATCATTTTTTGATGATGCGTAGATGGCAGAGCGGATAGTGTGATTCGCTTGCATGGCTAGGCGGGGTTGTCGCACGGAAGGTCCAGTGTTCAAATCCTGGGTAAGCCACTCATGTCTGTTGTTTTTCTGTTGTCTGGTGTTCTACTTCTTTATTTCCTGCGAGTGCCTGATAACATACCTTTATATTTGTTTCATATTAATTTCATATTAATTTACTGTTTACAGGCCTCAGGTTTCCCTCCCTTATTTGTAATAAATGTTTGTACAATACCAAACCTACCCACTATCCTGTTCTCACTGTTCTAGTCTACTATCATTTACTGGACACAGTATTAAGGTCCTAAGGGTCTTGTTGGATTCGGCCTATACTGCTTGATAGAAATACAACAGAAGTGATTGCGTCATTAATAGGCTGAACTGCCCATGGAGGACTTCTGGTGTCGTGTATTGTGGTTCGCACTATTGACCTGCCATTGAAACATCATTTTTTGATGATGCGTAGATGGCAGAGCGGATAGTGTGATTCGCTTGCATGGCTAGGCGGGGTTGTCGCACGGAAGGTCCAGTGTTCAAATCCTGGGTAAGCCACTCATGTCTGTTGTTTTTCTGTTGTCTGGTGTTCTACTTCTTTATTTCCTGCGAGTGCCTGATAACATACCTTTATATTTGTTTCATATTAATTTCATATTAATTTACTGTTTACAGGCCTCAGGTTTCCCTCCCTTATTTGTAATAAATGTTTGTACAATACCAAACCTACCCACTATCCTGTTCTCACTGTTCTAGTCTACTATCATTTACTGGACACAGTATTAAGGTCCTAAGGGTCTTGTTGGATTCGGCCTATACTGCTTGATAGAAATACAACAGAAGTGATTGCGTCATTAATAGGCTGAACTGCCCATGGAGGACTTCTGGTGTCGTGTATTGTGGTTCGCACTATTGACCTGCCATTGAAACATCATTTTTTGCTGATGCGTAGATGGCAGAGCGGATAGTGTGATTCGCTTGCATGGCTAGGCGGGGTTGTCGCACGGAAGGTCCAGTGTCCAAATCCTGGGTAAGACACTTATGGCTGTTGTTTTTCTGTTGTCTGGTGTTCTACTTCTTTATTTCCTGCGAGTGCCTGATAACATACCTTTATATTTGTTTCATATTAATTTCATATTAATTTACTGTTTACAGGCCTCAGGTTTCCCTCCCTTATTTGTAATAAATGTTTGTACAATACCAAACCTACCCACTATCCTGTTCTCACTGTTCTAGTCTACTATCATTTACTGGACACAGTATTAAGGTCCTAAGGGTCTTGTTGGATTCGGCCTATACTGCTTGATAGAAATACAACAGAAGTGATTGCGTCATTAATAGGCTGAACTGCCCATGGAGGACTTCTGGTGTCGTGTATTGTGGTTCGCACTATTGACCTGCCATTGAAACATCATTTTTTGATGATGCGTAGATGGCAGAGCGGATAGTGTGATTCGCTTGCATGGCTAGGCGGGGTTGTCGCACGGAAGGTCCAGTGTTCAAATCCTGGGTAAGCCACTCATGTCTGTTGTTTTTCTGTTGTCTGGTGTTCTACTTCTTTATTTCCTGCGAGTGCCTGATAACATACCTTTATATTTGTTTCATATTAATTTCATATTAATTTACTGTTTACAGGCCTCAGGTTTCCCTCCCTTATTTGTAATAAATGTTTGTACAATACCAAACCTACCCACTATCCTGTTCTCACTGTTCTAGTCTACTATCATTTACTGGACACAGTATTAAGGTCCTAAGGGTCTTGTTGGATTCGGCCTATACTGCTTGATAGAAATACAACAGAAGTGATTGCGTCATTAATAGGCTGAACTGCCCATGGAGGACTTCTGGTGTCGTGTATTGTGGTTCGCACTATTGACCTGCCATTGAAACATCATTTTTTGATGATGCGTAGATGGCAGAGCGGATAGTGTGATTCGCTTGCATGGCTAGGCGGGGTTGTCGCACGGAAGGTCCAGTGTTCAAATCCTGGTCATGTCTGTTGTTTTTCTGTTGTCTGGTGTTCTACTTCTTTATTTCCTGCGAGTGCCTGATAACATACCTTTATATTTGTTTCATATTAATTTCATATTAATTTACTGTTTACAGGCCTCAGGTTTCCCTCCCTTATTTGTAATAAATGTTTGTACAATACCAAACCTACCCACTATCCTGTTCTCACTGTTCTAGTCTACTATCATTTACTGGACACAGTATTAAGGTCCTAAGGGTCTTGTTGGATTCGGCCTATACTGCTTGATAGAAATACAACAGAAGTGATTGCGTCATTAATAGGCTGAACTGCCCATGAGGACTTCTGGTGTCGTGTATTGTGGTTCGCACTATTGACCTGCCATTGAAACATCATTTTAAGATGATGCGTAGATGGCAGAGCGGATAGTGTGATTCGCTTGCATGGCTAGGCGGGGTTGTCGCACGGAAGGTCCAGTGTTCAAATCCTGGGTAAGCCACTCATGTCTGTTGTTTTTCTGTTGTCTGGTGTTCTACTTCTTTATTTCCTGCGAGTGCCTGATAACATACCTTTATATTTGTTTCATATTAATTTCATATTAATTTACTGTTTACAGGCCTCAGGTTTCCCTCCCTTATTTGTAATAAATGTTTGTTAAATACCAAACCTACCCACTATCCTGTTCTCACTGTTCTAGTCTACTATCATTTACTGGACACAGTATTAAGGTCCTAAGGGTCTT
This sequence comes from Oreohelix idahoensis, assembly GCA_024509875.1. Taxonomy (NCBI): domain Eukaryota; kingdom Metazoa; phylum Mollusca; class Gastropoda; order Stylommatophora; family Oreohelicidae; genus Oreohelix; species Oreohelix idahoensis. Next base: position 410,494 of record JAMPIV010021111.1, on the reverse strand, counting down.
GTTGGATTCGGCCTATACTGCTTGATAGAAATACAACAGAAGTGATTGCGTCATTAATAGGCTGAACTGCCCATGGAGGACTTCTGGTGTCGTGTATTGTGGTTCGCACTATTGACCTGCCATTGAAACATCATTTTAAGATGATGCGTAGATGGCAGAGCGGATAGTGTGATTCGCTTGCATGGCTAGGCGGGGTTGTCGCACGGAAGGTCCAGTGTTCAAATCCTGGGTAAGCCACTCATGTCTGTTGTTTTTCTGTTGTCTGGTGTTCTACTTCTTTATTTCCTGCGAGTGCCTGATAACATACCTTTATATTTGTTTCATATTAATTTCATATTAATTTATTGTAAATAACGGTAAGGTCATCTTTAAAAAAATTAAACTTCATCCGAATCATAATCAGATGTCTCTGAGAAATTGAAAATCAATCTCGGCTGAATGAAGGACAAACCATCATTCTTCCAATATTCCTCTTCCTCTTGTAACACATGGTTCTCACTTTTCTTCCAATAATCCCTGGCTATATTGGAGATGGCGGCTTTTATAAGTATTTCAACATCTTTTAATTTGAACGTTCTATTTTCTGTTGCTACCTGTTCCTTAATTTTAGCCCATACTAATTCTATTGGGTTTAAGTGAGAATGGTAAGGAGGTAATCTTAAACATCTGTGACCATGTTCATGGATTGCCTTGTCTATGTGAAATATCTTTGTATGCTGTGTCTTTTTTTACAATTCTAAGTAATTCAGGTTCATGGACATTTCGTTGAATGGAATGTTGTTTATGGTCAGCCAAATCTTTATTACATCTTTAATACTTGGTGAATTAGAAACTTTATCTTCTGGTGCCACAACGTTGTGATATGAGGCATTGTCCATTATCAAACACCACGGTATATCCAAGGAAGGAAGTACATGATTCACAATCTAATCTTGAAATATCTTGCCATTCATCTCTGCATGGTAATCCCTATTATCTGTGGATTTTGAAACAAATATGAGTTCAGTATTATTTAGAAGCCCATGATGGCTGCTTCATGGATATGCAATTATTAGGCGCTGTCCTTTGCTGCTTGGTACTTATCTCTTAGTTGTTCCATCAGATGATTGCCATTCTCGTTCATTACTGTGGTGCGCATTGATCCAAGTTTCATCTAAATACACAAAATCATAACAATCTCTTCTCATTTCTCTGACCTCGCGTAAATATTTGCTTCTCATTGCAACTATATGAGGCTTCTCACAAATAAGGTTTCTACCACCAACATATTTTCTAAAAGTGAATCCCAAACTCCTAATAGTCCTCCATAGCGTAGATTTGGAAATATCAATGTCATTATTCTTTCTTAACCAAATTTTTAATTTCCTTAAAGTCACTGCCTCATTATTGTGAAACATATTGCAAATTTCTCTGCGGATCAATTCTCTGTCAAAATTATCCACCACTCTTGGCCTAATTTTCGTGTGTAAAACACTGGAATTAGACATTTCAGATGTCGCTATCCAGCGGTGCAATGATCGTATGCTTATCCCCAAGGCGTGAATAGTCCTCTTTTGTGGGTTTGAAATAGAATGATATAGTTTTCCTCGAGTACCTTCATTGCAGAAATACTTAAAAATCCTATTTGTGATTTGCTGTAATGTCATAAAATGTACTCGCAGACTCATTTTTCCTTCTTAACCACACAATAATTTTTGTAGACACACCTCTGATTGACAATGTGTCCGTTGCACCGGATATAAACTGTTTTATGTTCAAGAAGTGCGATTTCACGCAATTTCACTCAAAAATCATGCCAATTGCTTGATAAACCAAAAATGTGCAAATGAGGTTGTATAATTTACTGTAGACATTTCAATATGTGTGCGTGTGATGTGTGTTGGCAAGTAGGATTTTATATTATATCGCAAAGAAACGAAAATTGAAACCAATGGCCGCATTTTAATGAAAAATTTAATTCATAGGGTCTATACCATTTCAAATTCACACACAAAATTTCACTTATATGCGTTATATATTCGCTGAGATATAGCATTTTGACGTTGGGCAAAGCTAGTGAAACGTGCTATAATACACAAGTCTACAAAGAACTTTTCCCGCATTTTTGTTTGTTATTTCTGTTTCGTTTTAGTTATTTAGTTATTTCTGAATTTAGTTGATTGTTTTTTTAGGGCTTATTAGACAGAGGCAGATTTCTAATTTAAAAAAAAAAAACGTAAGTTAGATGACGACAGTGTATCGAATGTAGTAGGCACTTGTTCTTGTAATATAACACATAGTACAGAAAGTGTTAGTTGTAAAATCGGCGTGCGCCAATTTAATAAAGACTATTTGTCCTTTGGATTCAATTCACCTGGAGAAAAAAAGATCTTTACACAAAGCACTCATATTAATGTTAGAAATTAAATGAATATTTTTTAAGCTTTTGCTGATCAAACACTCCAGGCTAAAGAATGAACGAAAATCACAACTATTTCTTGCAAAGCTCAAAAAGCAAGCAATGCCTTTGCTGAAATGTGGCAAAAAAGAGTTGAAATCACATACGTCATAATTTTACCAGGACAATTTTTTATTATTTTATTGAGAACAAAATAGAGTGTGTGACAGACAAATAATAGGAAGAGGAAACATTTTTTAGGCTAATGTAATACGTCACAACATTTTTTAAGGCTAATGTAATACGTCACAACCTTTTTTTTTAGGCTAATGTAATACGTCACAACATTTTTAAATTATAAATAACATCTTTTCAGTATCTCAGTTCAATAATTAAATAATAAATATAAATACATATAATTTATTTTTTCAATCTTTTTGAAATGCAGATCAATATTATTTTTTAAAATAACACAAAGATTAAAATTTCGCTATTGTCCTTTTAAACATAATGTTAATACTCGATTTTTTTATGATTAAAATGTGTCCTTAAAAACTGATGCTGATAATTTTAGCACCTTGTTCAGAGTGCCCCGAGATGAAAAACGTTGAAAATAACCGGTATATATATATATACGAGGTGTGTTCAAATGAAACCCGTCCCAGTGGCTTTATAACAAATATATGTAAGGTACATCAGCAGGAGTAGTAGAATTAAATACAGCAATTGTTATGAAGCAAGTACGCACTGAGGTTCTTTAGAAATAGTCACCATAGGCATTCAGACACGCATCCCACTGCTTGGGTAGACTGCGGATGCCGTCCGAGAAAAATGACTTTGGTTGCTTATTGAACCATTTGGTCACCGAGGTCCTGACGTCTGCATCGGAGTCGAATCGTTGTCCCTTTAGAGATTTTTTTAAAGGTTCGAACAAATGAAAGTCACATGGTGACAGATCGGGGCTGTAGGCTGGGTGTGGCAGAATTTCCCACCTTTTCCTTGCTAACGCTTCCTGCACAATGTTCGCAACATGTGGACGAGCATTGTCGTGCAACAGAATCACACCACGCGAAAGCATGCCGGGTCGTTTATTCTTGATGGCTGTATGCAGGTTGTCTAGTGTGTCTTTGTAGCGGATGGCATTGATGTTCACGCCAGGCTCTTTAAAGTCTACCAATAGAAGCCCTTCATGGTAAAAAAATGCGGTCAGCATAACCTTACCGGCGGAAATCTGTGACTTGAATGTTTGGGGTTTTGGTGATCCGGGATGTTTCCATTGCATGCTCGCTATTTGCTGCACGGCTCAAAGTGGTGGCACCAAGATTCATCGCCTGCCACTATGCGCAACAGAAATGCATCACCCTCCTCTTCGTAACGCAGCAGGTGGTTCAAACTCCACCCCATGCGTTCTTCCTTATGGTGATCGGTCAGCATCCGTGGGACCCATTGTGAACACACCTTTCGATACTTCAGTTTCTTCCTAACCCCCATTTGAACGGTCCCAAGAGACACAGCGAAATCCTCTGCTAGCGAACATAAGCTCCGACAATGGTCCACCCGTATTGCTGCATCAATCTCGGCGATGGCTTCTTCTGTCGCAACAATATGCACCTGACCTGGCCACAGAAGATCTTTCGTTAACTGACGTCCTTCTCGAAACATTCGTGCCCAGTATTTCACTGTAGTCTTAGACACACTTTTGTCACCATACACTGCTTTCATTCTGCGATGAATGTCGACTGGTCGACACCCGTCGGCTGTTAGGAACTGAATCACCGCTCACTGATCGACCTTGGACGGATTCCTTATCACACCGGCCATTATTTTAACGGTCTGCAGCACAACCAATGAATACTGGGAAAATGAACACTTACACACTTGTACATTCGTATGTACTTATTACGTCAGATGTGACGTCATCATGCTCCTCCTACGAATGTCCACTTGGCGCAGCACGGTCGAGTTTCATTTGAACACGCCTCGTATATATATATATATAGATATGCTAAGAGAACGCCATACTGTCATATCGGTGGTCTTCCTCCTGGCCTGGTTCCAACCCATCCTCGGTTCTTCAGGGATTGTCTAATGTTGTTCTCCCAGTGAACTTTGAGTCGTCTTGGATGTCTGGATTCCTGGCTCTTCTTTTCTCATATCTGTAGTGGTAGCTGATTGTTCAGGATAGATTTGGGATGCAGATAATATATTGTAGCATGTTACTACACGCTAGCACATGTCCATTTTATGTGAGGAATTGTGTTCGCCTGTAGACAAACTACTTTTTGCAAGAAGCGTTCACCCGTGGTGAGCGACAGTCACTAGTGACGTAGTTTGTCACATGTCGTGGGTTCGGTGTGTAAATTGTTTGGGCTTCGCATTCGTTCACTAGTTTGACATGGACGTGATTTCTTCTAAGCTCCGGAATTATTGGAGAGTGATATATATATATATATATATATATATATATATATATATATATATATATATATATATATATATATATATATATATATATATATATATATATATATATATATAGTGGCATTCATTATTTTTCGGAGGCCGCCACGTTCTGTGCAAGATGGTTCCCGAACTTATCTAGGAGTTCGTACCATAATCTACTATAAGTAACTTTGAGATAGGAGGCAACCAATAATTTGTTTGCCGTGATTGTTTCTGCCGCATTACTTTGGTTCGGTTCGTGGATTGCCCGAACCTTTAGTACAACTGCCAGGATTGAGTGGAGAGGAGAGGAGTGTATCATTATTATATTATTGCCACGTAAAGATTCCTACCGTTTGAATCTTATTGACGGACGAGAGAAAGTGTACTATGCTTATCCACTGCCATGTACTTTTGATGTTTGGTGGGCTTTATTGTGAAGTGACTTTATTTATTAAATGTCAACCATCTTTTCCCTGGATCTGTTCACCTGCCGGCTTTTGTTATGTATACTGACAAAATTTCCTGACTGAAAATCTACCATCATTCGCGTATCCTGCATGATACTCCATATTTATTCCAGTTGTAACACCCTATAATTGGTGGGCCAGTATGTTTTTGGATCGATAATTTCATGGACATTTGTTTCACATACATTGCAAATCAACTGCTGCCGTTTAATCTGTATATTCGATCGTCACCCCTGTTCAGCGTGTTATTGTAAATACACGACCTCGTGAACCCAGATATTATCAGCGAGTTCAATTGGATAGCGAACGCTGCCACTGCGCATGTCCAATGTTCCAGTTTATTACACGAACCTATTGCTCGCCGTAACGTCCAAGATTACAATTTCAAGCCAACTGGTTGCCAAGTTTTTTTCATGTTCCAGTCTACATCACAATGTTTGTAAGATTCTTTCAAGCTTCAAGTCTATGCCACGCCGATGTCAAGTTACTTTGTGCCAAGTCAACACATCGTCTCGAGATCTACACAGTTCATGATACCCATCTGACTACGACCGTGTACTTGTTTACATTTTCATCCGTGCTTCACTTGTATTGAAGGACAGTGTTGTTCCAGTGTTGACGCCTGTTTCCGGACTTGCATCTGTTCGGATTGCGATAAGATAAGTTTCTGTTTATTACACTCTTGTACCTCTGCCGTGGTGTAAACCTTTTTTGATATCTGTGTAATTCGTTTTCTTGGTTTCTATGTCTTTGTACAAATCTGTTGTTAGCGACACATGTCATTGTAAAATGACCGCACAGCAGATGTTTTTGTAGGTTGTGCTTACATTTTCTCAAGCAGTGAAAAGTTCCGGTCCAAGTTTACTAGCCGATGTTTTGGTTCACAGCCTGTTTAGTGTGACCTCATTTGTTTAGGTGTGCTGCTTCGTCCTTGTCAATTCTTGTTGTGTGTTGGTTTTTTTTTTCTTCTCCTTAGTTGACAACCATTCTGTTCGTAATCCTAGTCTAACCTTCTATCACTTGTTTACATTTATATATATTGTTGCAGGTCCTGTACTGTTTTCTTAGCAGTAAGTCTGTGTGATTATTGTATTTTCTTTAGTTTTCCATTTGCATTCTTGTTCGTTCACTCGCTGCTAGTATTACGTTGTCTTAGTTACCTGTACTTGTCCAATTACAATTCCAGTTGTTTTTTTTCTTGGTTTGATTGTGCATTACTATTATTTTTTTTGCCTTTCTCTTTTCCCTTGTTTTCGTTATTACTGTTGGTCTGTCATGCTATACTAATTTGTTATTGATTAGTAATATTAAGAATATATTTGCATTGATAGTACTGCAAAGCACAAAGCCAGTGGCTTAATATAGGCGAACTACGTGAGATACATTTATTACATAATATATAATATTGATAGAAAGATACTGAAGAAGTAAATAATGGAGTATCAGGAATTTATTGTTATGGTCAAGGAGTATGGTTACAAGGCGAAGGAATTAATTGACTTTGCCAAAGCGGAGTTCAGTTTCAAAGAGAATCAAGAAGCACTAGAGGATAAGAGAAATAGAGACGCACGGGCTGAGGAGCGAGAGCTCAGAAAAGAAGAGCTACTTGCAGAAGAAAACAAAAGGATGTCACAAGAGAATAAAAGGATTGCAGAACAGCAATTAGAGGAGAAAAAGTTGCAACAAGCTGCTGAAGCAGCAAAGCTTGCACATGATAAAGAATGAATTAGAAGGAAAAAAATTTGCACATGAAGAGAAAATGGCGACTTTACGTATTGAAGAACACAGAGGGCAACATTAGAGTAGACAAAATGATAACTCTGAACTTAGAGGTTCCTCTAGCAACCTCAATAACAGTTCTGCTAGATTTCGTTTGCCTGTGTTTAAGCCAGAAACAGACGATATTTCGTCCTTCTTACAACGTTATGAAGATGTTTGTGAAGATAATAATCTTGTTAGGTCTCGTTGGTGTACACGATTGATGGATTTCATGACTGGTGAATCTTTAACGGCTCTGTGCCAATTGGACGGGCCGAATAGACATAATTATGATGCTGCTAGAACATTATTATTAAAACTTCATCAGTTAGACGCTGGAGGTTATCGTATGAAGTTTAAAAATATGATTCATGAAACTGGTTTAAATGTTACACATTTTTTAGCTTTAACTGAACTAACATTTAATAGATGGATACAACTTTCTGGCATTGAAGAGAATTATGAGGACCTTAATGACTTATTATTGCGAGACAAGGTCTTGTCTTCTGTAAGCAGATAACTGCGATACTATCTACAGGAAAGGAAGCCGTTGAGTTTTGAGTTCAAGGGAGGAATTATGTAGGCAATATTGCACTGCACATCCGGGAGTTTGTGTCAGTAACACCACAATTAAGGAGGCTTTACTTGTTGTCGCAGCTACAACTTGGAACCATAACAATTATAGACAAAGATCCTACAGTGTTGATGGAAATTTCAAACCAAACTAATTTAATAACTCACGACCACATACAGGTAGCCCAACGGGCTGATCACCCGTTTGCCAGTCACTTTGATTACGGAAACAACAACAAACGGATTGATTTGTCGTTGCCCTAAAGACGCCATTAGGCGTGATGGGAACAATGGCAAAGAAAATCTATTCGCTGTTGCCCTTAAGACGCCACTAGGCGTAATGGCCACTGACTGCTTTGCCGGTCGTTGGCTAAGGACGGAAGAAGAAGAAGAACATACAGGTAGACAACCATATAGGAACCAGTCACCCCAAAACAGAAGTAATTTCCAACAAAACTCAGGAGACAGAAGGAATGATAATTTTGGTAACTATAATAAGAATTGGAATAACTTGGGACCAAATAACCAAACTTGTAAAAACCGGAATAGGTCACAAGACTAAAGAAATCAAGGAAACAACAATAGGAACCAAAGAAATAATGACAGGAGTCAAAACAACTTTTCCTACGTTCAGAGACACAGATCACGCTCTAGAAATACTGCATATTCGAACTACCATGCCAACTCAGCAAACACTGCTGCTACATCTGAGACCGCGCAGGACAACAATGTTGTTAATCATTCATCTTCGTGTTGTTCGATTGACTTTGATACTGCTTCACAGTGTCCAGATTGCAAAACTCTATTCCAGTCTAATGTGACTTCCTTGTTAAAATGCGGTCATCCGCTACCAGCATTTACTGCTTCATCAGCACATGATGGCACTGGGGTACTACAGCTTCATAGAGGCTTATTGAATGGCACTCAAGTCACAGTACTCCGGGATTCTAGTTGCACGACTGTCGGAGAAAGACAGTCATTAATACATCCGTCTCTTGCAACGCGTGACTTTGTTAAGTGTGTAACTTTTGGCGGGACAGTTGAATTTTATCCCACTCCGTGGTAGATATTCACTCTCCATTTTTTACAGGCAAGGCTAAAGTGTGTTTGTTAAGGAGCCCAATAGCGGATGTCACACTTGGCCGGATACACGGCAGTAATAATTGCTCTCCCAAGGAAATTGATCAGTTGGAACGTCACAATTTATCAACTGCTGCTGCAGTTACTACACGTGCCCAGGCCAAGGCACCAAAGGAAAATGATGATACCGATCCTGGAACTCAGGATGATTTTCACGTGCACTCGGATATAGACAAACAGTCCTTTATCAAACTCCAAAGAGAAGATAACTCTTTGAATAAATTCTTTGGTTAGTCAGAGATAATTATGATGTTGATGGTAGTTTGTCACCCAAACAGTGGTACACACTTAAAAATAATGTATTAGTCAGAAATTGTAAAGAGTCATCTTTAGTTAGACATCAGGTGATGGTTCCACAAAAACTTCGTACGTACATTCTACAACATGCACACGATTCTCACCGTGCTGGCGATATGGGCTACTCTAGGACGCGTTCCAGAGTTTTGTCCTCTTTCTTTTGGCCAAGAATTTCCAGAGACGCGGCCACATATTGTCGCTCTTGCGTTATTTGTCAAGAGGTGAAATCGAGAGGGCCTATCATATGGCCCAGATTCAAGCGTGTGATTTATCTGTACGCCCCTTTGAGAAAATATCCGTGGATATAATGGGTCCTTTACCTGTTATGTTCGCTAGAGGACACAGGTATGGGCTCACATGTATTGACATGTGCACTCGATGGCTCGAGGCCATACCTGTATAGAAAATCACCACTAATAACGTAGCTGATGCAATTTTCTTAATTTTTTCTAGACTTGGTTTTCCTCGAAAGCTTTTTTCTGATCGAGGTACCCAATTTGTATCTGACACTATGACTGCTGTTATGAAACGCCTCAATATCGACAAGTCTCTCAGTAGTGTTTACCATGCGATGAGCAATGGAATGGTGGAACATCTTAACCGGACGTTAAAGCAGTTATTTGTTAAGGTTACTGTGAAATATCCTTAAGATTGGGACAGGGTTTGACCCGCCGTGCTGTTTGCATACCGTGACGTAGCGAATGAATAGACCGGTTTCTCGCCTTTTGCGCTTGTCTTTGGAGCTCAACCTCGAGGTCCCATGTCACTTTTTAAGGACCTACTCATAGACTCAGAGATGACTCAGGACACCCAGTCATCGTATGAATACGTCGTTAAACTCCGGCGTAACATTATATATATGCCTGCTAACTGGGTACATTTTCTTCCGAGACTGCTAAAGCAAGATCACGCCAGTTCCAAAATCCTAATAGACAATTACGTCAACTATTACCTGGCGACAAAGCTTTTGTCTTACTGCCAAGGAAAGAAAATAGACTTCTAATTGCTTTGAATGGTCCCTACAAAGTGTTGTCATGCATTTCTGATGTTGACTGCATCTTCGATATAAAAGTGAAAAGGGAGACCTTCTACATAAACATGCTTAAGGAAATCCACACTAGGCCAGAACATCTACAAGCCATCTTTCAAGCAGTTGGTGAGCACCCTAGGCCTGCTACACACTACTCTGCGCTATCAGTAATTTAGGAGGAATAATCTTCTTTTCTGGATGTTCACATGAACTTACCTGTCTTTTCTCTTCAATCGACTGAGACATGGAAGGTGGTCGCTATTTGTCCATCTTGGTCTTCTGAACAACATGTCCAAGTCTCTAGTCTTCTAGAATCTTTTCCAGATGTCCTCGCAGACATCCCAGGTCGTACAACAGTCATTTCGCATGACATCATCCTTACAGATGATTGACCAGTTCGTCTACTCCCCTATCCTGTCCCTATCCATTACCAGCACCAAGCTGAAAAAGAATTAGAACAAATGCTACATTTAGGAATTATAGAACCTTCCAACGCTCCTTACTCATTACATATGATCATCGTTCGTAAGAAAGACAATAATATCAGATTGTATGTAGATTATCGGAAGCTGAATAATATCACAGTCATCGATGCTGAACCTCTACCTCTACTTGAAAATCTTTTATCCCGTCTCACCAAGGCTCTTGTCTTTACTAAAATTGACCTTACCAAGGGATACTGGCAGGTTCCCTTAGCTAACAGAGCTAAACCACTCACTGCCTTTGCTACACAACGGGGTCTATGTAAGTGGAATGTGATGCCTTTCGGACTTATGAAGGCACCTGCTACGTTTGTCCGTATGATGAGAAAAATTCTTGCTCATCGGTCCGGTATAATCACCTACATAGGTGAAATCTGTCTATTCAGTTCCACTTGGGAGGAACACTTCTTAGGTTTACATTCTCTTCTGGACACTTTACGTCTCCATCACCTAACAGCCAAGCCTACTAAGATCTTTATTGCCTTTGAGAAAATTTCATTCTTGGGACATAAGGTGGGTCACGGTTGTCTTTAGACCGTGCCACATAATGTTTCCTAAATTCTAAAATTGTCTGTGCCTACTACTAAGAAGCAAGTTCGTAGTCTTCTCGGACCAGATTCAGTACTACAATAGATTTATACCCAACTTGTCTTCTGTCACCACAAACCTCTCTGCCTTGCTAAAAAAAAGTTTACCTAACCACGTGCACTGAACACCAGATTGAAAGGCTGCGTTAAATTATACTCAAAATTCTTTTTCTGTGCCACCTATTTTGAAGTTACCAGATACAAATCTGACTTATTATCTCCGCACAGATGCTAGTTCAAAAGGTATCGGGGCATCACTGATGCAAGAGTTCGAGGGAAGATTGCATCCAACCCTCTATATATCCAGAAAGCTCACAAATGCAGAACGGAAGTACCTAGTTATAGAAATGGAGCTGCTGGCTGTTATCTGGGCGGTAGTCAAGCTGGAGCGTTATTTGTTGGGCGCCCCATTCATTATCCAGTAAGATCAGAAATCCCTTTCCTCATTGAAGAAGGCGAATAACAAGAACCCGAAGCTAGCCCGTTTCGCCATCCTGCTCTGACCGTTTCAGTATGAAATCCAGGCAATACCAGCCTCTTCAAATGTCGTCGCTGATGCTTTATGGGAATGCCCACAGCTCGAGCCTGAAGATTCATATTTACTTAGTTAATTGGCTTTATATTACACATGTATGAAGTCATGGTGTTTATCCACTAGAAGTCACTATGACAAGGGCGATGAATACATGAGCACTAAGTTGATTTCTAAACCATTCATATTAACATTTGTGATTTACATGACTTTGAGATAATCATTATTCACTTTAGCTAGTGGTACATTAAACAGTGTTATACTACTTGCAGACACGAACAATTTCCAACTACGACATCATGTTATTCAAGAATACACGTTCACTTTACTTAAGATGGCTACATTAACGCTAGAAGTCTAGTCCTGACACGGATAGTTTGGAGTATAATTAAATTATTGCAAGGTTGTTTTGGAGATTACTTGTCTTGCCACAACGTACACAGGGTACTTAGAGCAGTATAGTTAATTGTTAATTAATTAATGTTAATTGTTTATACTTGCGTTTTTGTAATCATTTTTTTCCCTTTTCCATTCTGTGAGATATTCATGTACTTTAGCTGCATTAATGTCATATCATTCATTCATAACCCTCCACTCCCAAAGGAGCATAGGCCTTCAACAAACATTTGCCAAGTCCTCTTGTCACGTGCCATCATCTTAAGTTCTGTCCACGTTTTCCTCATCATTTTCCTCTCTGTTTCCAGCTCTCTTCTCCATGTGCTTCTTGGTCTACCTCTGCTTCTCTTGCCCTGGGAATTCCAGAACAAGGACTGCCTTGTAATGCCATCAACAGGTTTCCTCAGCGCGTGTCTTATCAATCGCCATCATCTTCTTCTCATCTCTTGTTATACTGGCACTTGTTTAGTTCTTGTCATCAGTTCCACGTTGGTAACCTTGTCATACCATTTTAATCCCTCTATTCTACGCAAGCACCCATTTATGAAAGTCTGCAGCTTTTGGTTGTTGTCTTTGTTGTTCTCCATGTCTCAGAGCCATACAATAGGACTGACTTCACATTTGAGTTGAAGATTCTTATTTTCGTGTTGGATCCAATTTCTCTTGATCTCCATATATTTCCCATTGCAATGAAAGCTCCTCTTGCTTTTTGTATTTTTATTTTGATATCACTGTCTGTCCCTCCTGCAGCCATGCCATCGCTCTCCATCTGTCAACATTGGTCAAGCGTCTTAGCTGAGCCATGGTTAAAATGGTAAATGTTACAGACATACCCATTGCCCGTTCCTTCCGAAAAGTGGGTGAAATGTGTTCACTATAGTCACGACTTGCACGTGAAAAGCAAATTTCAGCAATGTTATCAACAGGCTTTGCCATAGGAAGCATTTTCAAACATGCATTATTTCCCTTTCCACCACGTACATTTGATTGACCTTGGAGGTACACACACGTAACACAGATTTGATTTATTGTCAGATTAACAAACATTGTTTAAGCATGCAACAAAATGCAGCAAAACTTTTTTGACTGGGTGTTCAGGTTTTTAAAAAACAGCATAGTTGAAATGACCTAAAAATTGAAAGTGGCCTTTAACTTTTTTTGAGCAGTATATATATATATATATATATATATATATATATATATATATATATATATATATATATATATATAAATATATATATATATATATACTGTATATATAAACGAATGCTGCTATAAGTTCACTGCATAGAAACATTAAATAGGACCAGTTTATAGGATAAGATAGACAAATCATTGAGGTCATTTTCGTTAGACAATATCATCACCTATTGTCCTGGACTCTGAACGTCCGTTATTAAAATTATTCATCTCTGGTTATTCTCATGTAGCAAGTTGTTCATTTTTTTTTTTTTTACTTGTTATGAGCTCGTTTCATTGTCTATAGCTACAATGCATGATGGACTTCGTTGTCTGGAACTATTTGAGCGTTTGGTAACATTTTCTAGCGTGCGTACAAGGTCAATACTATTGGTGCAGTGCCTACCCATACATATTATATTGCCATATTCTATCATTACATTTACAAATGACAGTAGAAGATTGCTTCAAGCATAAAGCATGACATAACCATAAGGGTTCTTTTAAATATATATATATATATATATATATATATATATATATATATATATATATATATATATATATATATATATATATATATATATATATATATATATATATATACAACCTAAGTGACGGAATGTACAATACTTTGCGAGAAGAAAAAAGTGACCAGCATTTATAAACATATCACTGTGTATACTCAACAAAACTTACAACTTAGTTACGAAGAATTGTAATGTAATATCAGAAACGAAGGTGTGGATATAATTATTTTTAATATCCCTAGTTGTGACCTCTGTTAAAAACTTGGATCTAACAGTTCAGATGGCCCAAGTAAGAACATTATTACATTATAATTATTTAATTCTGTCTTACTCTCTGCACGCGGTGGGAGAAAACTAGAGATTAAGTATAAATGGTAAAAAAAGTGAATTAAAATGATTACGCAGCATATGTAAATCAAAGAACCATAACTGATGTCACAAGAACATGAAAATGTACTAAAAACTGTATCTAACAAGAGCTCACGAAATAGCATGTGAGAGATGTAGTTATGAAACTTATCGAAGTTGTGGTTGATAAAAATCGACGTCATAGTCGCTAACGAATATTGAATCCTTTTAGATGGAACTAGATAATGACACCTCTTACGGACATTTACTCCTTTCTGCTTACATCTAGGATAGGGTTCCCATAATGTTGTGTTTAAAAACCGGGACATTTCCAAATTTTTACCTAAAAAACCCGGGACATTTTGTAAAAAAACGGGACAAGTTAAAAATTAAGGTAAAGCACAAATAAATCTATTATATATTATATGTTGCACTTAAAATAAGATACTGGTATAAAAATACACATTAACTAACACAACTTCCACTTTAAAAAAGAATTCTAAATTACAAACATACTTAATTAGAAAAATCGCACCTTTAAAAAATACACAATAGTCAAGTTTATATTTCAGATTCATCAGAATATTTATCAGATTTATGGGCCTGTTCAAAAAGTTTTTTTTCTTCTGATATTTGGACATAGAACTCAGCACAAGAGAAATCCTTAAAATGGGTCTTTATAACGGATAAAGCTTTCACTGTCTCAATTTTAAGTCTGTTTTTTTCGTCTGTCCAAAGCGCATTTATTAATGAAAAAACACGTTCAACAGCTTCATTGGATCCTGGCAGTGCCAAACAAAAACTAACTAGGCATTTCAGGATCTCAGCATTTATATTCTGCTTTGTAAAATAAGTGAACATCTCACACCATTTTTCACTGACACTTTGATCCTTCAGTTCACTCCACACATCAAATTTGCTTTCACAATATATTTTTACACATGCAAACTCATCAAATAAGTCCTCTTACATTCACAGTAAAATTTGGTGACACTGTCTTCATGAATATGTAGCTTTCTTGGATGTTCTTCCAAGTCACAGACTCCTTTCCCTTCATATTGATCCAATCCATAGAATGAAGAGGCGTAAGAAATGGTGTACACCACTCCTGCATATATTCAATGCAGGTGTCATAGAAATCTACTGCATAGCTTTGAAACTTTTCAACTGTTATGTGTCCTTCTTTTTCTAATTCTTGCAACTGATTTCTCACAGTAGTGGTAAGAAACTTTTCTGCCTTCCTGTAGTTTAATTTTTCCACCAGTTTGTTTACTTCATCCTTCACTTCAATTACTGTTGTCTCTTGCTTTTCAACACATTTGATGGTATCAGAAAAGGTTTTTAACTGGCTGGCAATGAAATGCAGGAGTGTAATTGAAAGTGAATTTTCAAAGAAATTTTTGAGATTGGTAGGACATTTGTGAATGGAAAGGAAATATGACTTCAAAGCAGGGAAAATGTCAACAACTCTCTGGACTGCAGGCAAGAGAGAGAACCATCCTGTCTTGCTGTTACCCAAAACAGTTTTATATTCTGTATTGGTGAATTCGCAAAATGATTTGAGTTCCTCAACTCGTACACAATAAATATGGAAATGTTGGTAAATCTTGTTAATTATTAACTGAAGATCAATAGGTAAGCAATCCGCAGTAGTCTGCACAGCATTATGCATCACATGTGCAGGACAACCAATAACAATTAAATTGTTCACAGTGTTTTCTTGCATTTTGAAGTACAGATTATTCTGTCCCTTTCACTTCTTTCCACCAAAGTTTGTATTTGTATTATCTGCTGATATAGCAATAAACTTTTTAAGGAGATCTGACTTCTGTAACACTTCCACTGTAACACTACTAAAACACGGAATAAAATCCGTTACCCAAAGATTTTTTTTTTTCAGGAAGGACCCTTAAAAAGCGGGACATTTGGAATAAATTCGGGACACCGGGACATTTTATAAAAAAATGGGACTGTCCCGGGAAAAACGGGACGAATGGGAACCCTAATCTAGGAAGCACGATGCAGGTCTTAGCAGGTTGTATTATGTTTAACTTGAAATTAAATAACGTGTTCCTAAATTTGTCTTTGGCCAGTCGCGTAGTTCCAGGTTGTAGTTGTACGACAAGTTTGTCTGACGAAATTTGTTCATTCTATAATAGGCGATCATTCCTTGTTCTTAGTATTCCCCCTCCCCCTTATCCATATCCATTGTCCCAGCATTGTGAGCTCTCGAAGCTAGTCTGATTTATGATGTTGCCCCTCAAAAGTTCATCAATACATTTTTTCCCACAAGAGTACGGACATCCTAAACACGAAGGTGACATCTGATAAACATTGCACGAAAAACTGACCTGAAGCATAATGCATTTAATTTTGTCCCTGGCGCTATTCGCTTAATCTCTTTCGTCTTTCGATTTTCTTACTCCAAATGCAATTAAGCTAGCCAAAATCCATGCAAGTTTTCAGAGATTCAAACCTAGTTTGAAATTTCTGGGGATATTAAGCTCTGCTCAGCGAGTGGGGTAAAGACACAATATCATAGACTATTCTAAGCGAGGGGAAGATAGATAGTCGAACATTACAGCACAAACGACGAAAATTAGAACTCAGAAAGAGGAATGAGTAAAATATTAGAGGGAAATTAGATGAGGAAAACATACATCCGGGAGAGCGATGACTATTTTCCGAGTACCGGGCACTCGGTTCTGTAGCTCGGCAAGATCCAAGACAAAGTGATAATTTTTGATAAAAGGTCATAATTTGATAGGTCGATGAATTCACAGAGAAATACATGGTTCGTGTCCGGTCTGCGGTCATTCAAGGATTGCCTAATGTTGTTCTCCAAGGTAAGCCTGTGACATCCTGGAGGTATGCATCCCTGGCTCTTGGTTTTCCATATTTTGTCGTGGCATCCAATCATTTCCCATTACAAGATATGTCCACAACATCGCAACTGGGACTGTTCCACTCGGGTCTGTAAGGATTGGGTTTTCGAGGCAATGACATATGGTGTGGTTGCTAACCATGTGCCATTTTGTTATTTTGACGTCTTTCATCAGATTCCTCATTTCTGGTGTTTACAGCTGGCTTTTGTGTGTTGCCTATTACTCTCATCCGTAAGTCAAGACTAGAACATCGATGGAGCGGTATACATCATGTTCGACTTCTTGCTAATTTTTCTCTAGGAATCCTCTAGATATGGTCTGATAGAGTCTCCCAGCAAAAAACCACAGAGAGAAAGAAAAAAAATTAAATGCAGCACACGAAAGCTAGTTTGCGCTGAAAGATAAGAAGTACACTATTAAAGCATGCATTTATCAGGACAACATCATAAACAACGTTTAAGAAGCATATTATAGATTGTAACAGAATAAAAATACGAAAGGCAAGATAAAATTTCACTTTATTTGCAAGTAAATATAGAAATAAAAAAGAGAAAACAAACGACCCAAATCCAAACGGAAAATACGAATCTTTAACACTTACATCAAGACTGTCTTACTGTATGGCTCTGATACATAGAGAGCAATACAACTGACAATCAAGAAGATACATAATGTTATAATCAATTGCCTTAGATAACTAAAAGGATTGAAACGGTGAGACAAGATCTTCAGGTTTGAATTGATGGAAAGGATAAAATCAATACCAGAGGATCAGATTTTGAGAAGAAGCGATGTTTTTGAGTGAGCTCACATTGAAAAAGAAAAAAACACACACACCAAATTTACAACGTTCTAAGGTATTCGTTCTTTTAGAAATCATTTTATAAAAAATGGATGGAGAAAAAAGGAGAAAGGAATTAGACACAGACATGAAGGAGACATTGAATACGATACAGAGGGATCTGCAATGATAGTAGAAGAAATGACGGCTTAAGATGATGATGTTGTTCAAGATATGTATTTCACATGGATTTGAAATCAATCAATGAATTAATTAATGAACATTCGAGCCGCGCCGGTGTAATGGTTACGACACTGCGCTGGCGATCGAGTGATCGTGGTTCGAGCCCTGACGTGGACATTTGAAATAGTGTCTTCGACCAGCACTTGGACTGGAATAATTCGAGCCCTGGCGAAGACATTTGAAGAGGTGCCTTCGACCAGGAATAACCTGAACGGCCCCTGAGCTGACCCAGCTCTAATGGGTACCTCCGAAATCGGCGAGTATCTACCTGAATGGCGAGAGAACACCTGTCTGTGTACAAGGAAATAAAAAATATTTTAAACACACTCTTTTAATGCAATAAAAACCCAAAAATAATTGTTCAAGGCGTTTACAGCTGGCAGTCAAAATATGGAACATCAAATTGACAAAACGCGTGGGGCGCTTCAGCGCTTTTCATATATGTTATCTGTAAGTGTCTAATGAAGTATAAAGCATAAGTTAATTTCATGCAGAATCAGCGCCATTCGCTTTTTGTCAATTTGACGTTTCATTTTTTGACAGCAGGCTAAAAACTCCTTGAAAAATATTTTTTGGGATTTTAGTGCATTGAAAGCGTGTGATTAATATATTTTTGTTTATTTTTTTATTTTCTTCTTTTTAGTGTTAGAAAAATTATGACATACTAAAACATAAACAATAGTTTTACTTACTGTAAATCTGGTCTAAAATTTCTTAAGCGATCCATTTTATTATGCCTGCTAATTTGATGCAACCAATTTCTTTACATTGAAGGGTCATCTAGAGATCGAACTCGACTTTCCCTTGATTCATAATTTTATAATTTGGATTGTTTCCCTTGATTTAGGAGAAAAATTAATTAACATGATTATGGCACTGATTTGTTTACATTTCTGACGAAAACATTTAATTACTCGTAATGTCATAATTACAATTTTAAATTATTAATAATTGACTGATTATTGTATTGTCATCGGGAATACACAACTATGCCAAGTTTCAGAGATGTTGCTCATGTGGAAGTGATTGAAAAATCGATTGCAAGATTTGAAAGGGACACGGAAGTGACATACAAGTGAAGTTAAATAAAAGCGTGTAATAAAAAGGGGTACTCACGTAACATCAGTCTCAGGATAGACATTTTAAACTGCGATTTCGCCTCGCCTCGAGTATTAGCGGGCGTACGAAAAAAAAACAAAAAAAAACTTAATGAACATTCAGGCTACTTTCTTTGAGTCTGTAAAGTTTTGTTAGTTCATAATTTTGCAACTTTTTGGGGGTCAGACTGGCTACGATTCTAAAGGTTTCGAATTCGGTTCCCAGTACAGGGAATGCATTTGATGGAAATTATTTCAGATTCAATGGGTCATAATGATGTCATACTCCCCACATGATATCCTGGGAAGTGAGATTGTATGCCTAGCTTTCTCGGATAATGGCAAACAATTGAAAGTCCTGTATGCAAGTTGCTCATGTTAACAATTCCTCAGCAGATGGAAATCTTAAAGAGTCGGCAATAAGGCAACATTTAAAAAAAAAGGACAAGCTACCTGTCCAGAATCAAATTTTCGGTGTTGTATAGCTGATGCATTTATAAGACATGTCCTCCACAGGGGCCTTTATATTGTGATGTTTGCATCAGATAGTTTAGATAACTGAGATTGTACGGACTGGTTTATTGATTACAACCTGATTTTGAGCATACGCGTAGTAATAGCATTAGTAATTGTGTGTGAAAATGGTCAACTCCTTTTACGCCAGTAATGTCACGTAGTTCTGTAGAGCACCGTGCGTTGCGATGAAAAAAGGCGGAAAGGAAAGAAGATAATATGGAAGAAAGTAAACAGTCGTGTGTATATCTGGCAGTTTAAAGTAACTGACCTGGAATATTTGATCTTAGCCATGTTATTCCACGATTAGGTGTATGCCAAGAACATTCACTGATGAATGTTCATTGATATTCTAATATTAAATCATTGAAAACTTATGAAGTGACTGTCTTGCTGGTTCCTTTCGTGAAAGCTGACAGTTTTATGTGTTACCCCTAGTGAACCAGACCGCGGGGTAGAGTGAGGCAGGCATAGCCACACCTGTATCTGTGATACTACCCACCACAAAAATATTTATAAATTGTGTCATTCCTGTATTCACATATTGGAATCCTCGTTGATTCTATGGACTTCTTGCACTGTGCTGAGATCCCCCTTGCTTGATCGAAGGGAGGAGATCGGGGCACTGATGGAGTTGTCTGTGTGCATTAAAGATGGTTCCCAAAACCAACACCAAACTAAGCCACTTGTATCTGTGAAGACGATAATAATTGCGCCATTTTAGAGTGTACAGACTATGGACATTTCAAACCATTAAATTGTTGAAACAATCATAATTTCACTAAAGAACATAACACATCTCATCGTTTTGATAAAAATTATTACAGAAACCCTGGCTGCAAAAGTCAAGGAAATCAGCTGTTGAGGTGGTCTGTAAGCTCTGTAGATGCAAAACAGGAATAATTGCTATGGTGGTAGGTCGTACGGCCACAATTGATAATTAGACAAAAATAAACAAGAAAGACTCTTTTTCGTGTAACCGTAGTGAGCATATACTGGCAAAACACAGCTGCTATAGGAATTAGCAGCTTAATAATAACATTTTAACAGGTTTAGGTAGGGATGAGTGCAGTCATAACATCAGTTCCATTTTATACAGTGAAAATGTACTGAGATCCATAGATGACATACCAGGAATGTAATTTGGTGGGCACGACATAAGCAAATTAAGGTGCACTGACCATACAGACTTAATCACAAAACGGGAAAATGAGTTGCAGGAAATGATTGATACTGTAGTGACCGAGAGTGACAATAAAGGCCTTGGTCTAAACAGCAAAAAATACTGAAGTAATAGTCATCTTGAAGAAAACGACTTATCCAGAAAGCACAATCTACGTAAATGGAACAATTTTAAAACACGTCAATAGATTCAAATACGAGGGGAGTTCAGAAAGTAATGCACCACATCGTTTTTCTCAGCTAATAATGAAGATAGAAGCATGACATTTTGCACACTTTAAATATGGCATGTGCCAATTGTGTGCACCAAATTGCATTGCAACCGGCAAAATAATACGGCAGCCCTAAACCGTTGAAATGGAGCGTGTTAGCAACTTGCGTTATAAACAGCAAATTGTGATAGAATTTCTCGTTGCAGAGAAAGAAACTGTTGTGAATATTCACAAGCGTCTATGTGATGTGTATGGAAGTTTTGCAGTCGACAGGAGTACAATCAGTCGCTGGGTTCAGAGAATCAAAGAATCAGGAAGTGGAGATACGAAGCTGCTTGATCGGCCGCGCTGTGGACGTCCTGCCACAGCCACCAATGCAGAAATGTTGAAATGCGCTGAGGGCATTATTCTTACTGATAGGCGAATCACTACTCAACAATTGGCCTTACAGCTGTCAGTCAGCATTGGTAGTGCAAATGCAGTTATAAAAACTCTAGGATTTTCTAAGGTTTGCGCAAGATGGGTTCCTCGAAGTCTCACAAATGACCACCGATTGCAAAGGAAAGCAATTTCTTCTGAATTGTTGGAGCGTTTCAATGCTGATGGAGAGAACGTTTTGGCTAAGATCGTTACAGGTGACGAAACCTAGGCACATCATTTTGAACCTGAGACAAAAGGACAGTCAATGGAGTGGCATCATCCGCAATCACCAATATGAAAGAAATTCAAGACAATTCCTTCAGCTGGAAAGGTCATGATCACTGTCTTTTGGGACATTGAAGGTGTGATTCTTGTGGACGTTATGCTAAGAGGAGAGATAATCAATTCGCAAGCTTACATTAAGACATTGAAAAAATGCAATCAAAGTTTTCGCAGAGTTCGGCCGCACAAGAATCCAGCAGACCTGCTTCTCCTTCACGACAATGCGCGCCCTCACACAAGTCTGGCAACACGGGAAGCAATCACCAAATTGAATTGGACTGTACTACCCCATCTACTCTATAGTCCCGATTTGGCACCCTCTGATTTTCATCTATTTGGTCCACTTAAAGATGCACTCCGTGGGACAAGGTTTGAAGATGATGAAGGAGTGATTCATGCAGCGAAGAAATGGCTACATGATCAAGACAAAATCTGGTACGGGCTAGGAATACATGCACTTGTTTCGCGCTGGCATAAAGCCGTACAAGTTGATGGGGATTATGTTGAATAATACCGATGTTTACATGACGTATCCATGTATATTGTGTATAAATTTCATGCTTTTTGAATAAACAGCTCCTACGAAAAACGATGCGGTGCATTACTTTATGAACGCCCCTCGTAACTGGGCAATTTAATAATATCGGATGGATGATCCACCTCAGAAAATAAGGTTAGAATAGCCTAGGCAAAAGCAGCATTTTATAAATTAAATGTATTTTATGCAACCACTCTTTGTTAATGGAAGTAAAAATAGAACATTCGGAAGTGAGTCATGGACAATTAGTAAACAAGTAGGGAAAACACAAGAGGCCACAGGGATGTAGTTTTACAGAAAAATGTTAAAATGACCATTAGATCCTAAAATAAGTAATTGTGGTGTCTGCCCATGCACACCACATGTTATATTTACAGAGTTTGAGTTAGTGCTGATAAATGCGGCACTATTTGGAATATTGAAAATGATGCGCACCAGAGAATGACGTAGAAGATTGTTATGTGTATGGCCAAGGTGTTGAGTAAAACCTAAAGCTTTATGGCAGCTAATTTTGGTTGTGTTTTCTTGTTCCATTGGGAACCTATTACGAAGTGTTCACCTTTCTTAAGGATATGGTTTGTACAAGAGAATGAATACTCTTGGAATAGGATTAATACTGTATTGATGAGGTTTTGGCAGCTGTTTTTGGCTGTATTTTCTTTTAAGTTCCATTGGGAACCTATTACGAAGTGTTCACCTTTCTTAAGGATATGGTTTGTACAAGAGAATGAATACTCTTGGAATAGGATTAATACTGTATTGATGAGGTTTTGGCAGCTATTTTTGGCTGTGTTTTCTTTTAAGTTCCACTGGGAACCTATTACGAAGTGTTCACCTTTCTTAAGGATATGGTTTGTACAAGAGAATGAATACTCTTGGAATAGGATTAACACTATATTGATGAGGTTTTGTAAATAAGGATTAATCTATGACGAACGCTTATGTATGCTACAAGGGATATAAGTTATTAAAGGATGTCGAGTTCGTTTAAAAAAGGAAGACTCTTTTAGTTCCTCATTGGTGATTGGGTTAGTTAAAGAACCCGCATGTATGTTGTGGAGTTTGAAACAAAACTATAATCGTTGGGAGATTTCACCCTGGACGTAACAGAGTAACGAGCATTATTATGAACAACAGCAGGAGCAATCAAATATACATTAACATAATCAACATATACTTTAACTGTGGACAGGGGTAGCAATTTACCTGAAATAATAATAAACGAACACACAATATATTCAAACAGCGCCCCATCACAGTAATAAAGATGTCTTAAACGAGGCCGGTACCCAAAAGTAGCTTATTCCACTTTCTTTGAGCATGATATGAGAAGAGGTAAGCTGGGGGATATCGTGACAACAGGTAAGATAGAATAAAACAGATATAAAAGACAATAAACACAGGAAAAGTGTGTATCAACAGTGTGAATAATACCAGGGAGTCTTTATCTTGATAGTGGCTGCAAAATAGCAAGAACCTCAGGAACCCTAGTTAAACAACAACAGTAACATTGTGATTTGTCAGGTGTCCTACATTATGCTGATATGTTTACAATAACTCATCTTGCAGCAATTCCGCAATGTCAGGAAACCTGGATCCAATTCAGACGTTCGTGTTACGTATTCGATACAGGAACGGGGACTTGGGCTAGCGGAGTGGTAATTATTGGCTAAATATCTTATAATTTAAATACACGTTATCTAAGCAGGCTAAGAATTGATATTTTATGTTCATAATACCAGTTTCTAATGAGTAGAATTTCTAATGTTTCAAAATTTAATTGGTTTTACGTTAGTAACGATATATATATATATATATATATATATATATATATATATATATATATATATATATATACATCTATATATATATATATATATATATATATATATATATATATATATATATATATATATATGTATATGTATATGTATATGTCTATGTATGTGTATATGTATATGTATATATATATATATATATATATATATATATATATATATATATGTATATATATATATATATATATATATATATATATATATATATATATATATGGCCAGAAAGATGTAATTTTAGACGGCGTAATTAATTTTCTATCTGGTCTACGGTGAATATGTGTGCTCATGATGGCATTCTCACACGGGAATGGGCGATTTAAACGAAACACCTTTGCCATATGTGAAGAAGACAGACGAGTGAGACATGGAGACAGCTCACGGTTGTTAGACATCTCGGCGCTGTCTGACACATGAAGAAAACACCTCTTTGAGCACGAAACCGTAAGAAGTGTGAGTAGGGCGACGGATATTGTGGGATGTAACAGCCCATTAGTGGGCGGACCTTGAGTTGTGTCGATTAGGAAGATACTCTTGACTAAGATGTGATCTCATGTCATCCAAACTGAACATAGGACTCTTGATTTGCTCCCTAGAGGGATGGGAGGAGCTTTGCCTGACGTTTTGACGTGGATATTATAAGGTACCGCGGAGTATAGGTAAGATTTAAACTAAAAGAGTTGAAGGCTTCAGTAAGAGATGAAAAGTAGCCAGATCGTCTTCATGTGCGGTATGCATCCTCGATACGATACACCAGTGAGGTAGAGGATTTGATACGCATATGTTGCGTCTGTGCAAAGAGAATTAACGACATTGAGATATGCTTGCATATGAGTACATTTTTATAATACTTTAGATTTAGTAATATTAGACGTTTCAAGTTTAGAGTTATTGCTTATTAGCGTTTGCCTATCCATAGTTTGATAGAAGCTGATAGGCGATTTATGTGTTTTCTAGTGTAATTTCACGTATATCTCATAGCTATTTTCAACTGTGAGACTGTGGGTTAAATGTGTAAAGTACTAAGTGAATTTATAAGAGGAATTTTAGTATCGCATTGCGCTGTATACAAGTGTGTTCTTATTACCATTATTATTATTATTTGTGTAGTGTTAATTAATAGTTATATTGCATTCTTGTGAGCCGTAAGTGTGGTTAATTTTACTTCAGTGATTTTTGTGAGAGATAGGTTATCGTACCCTCTAGCTACGTGAGTAGCCTATGACTACTACATTTAGTAAAGAGCTATAAGAATAGAGTATATATCTGCTTGTTCTTTAGAGCAGCTAGGCCTCTCACTTACAGATAAATTGATGTCAATTAGACTAGTGCGCTTTGTGGAATATTTCATCATAGAAGTGCTTTATTTAAGTTTTCTCTCGCGTGATGATGTAGTTTGTATTTAGTATGAGTATGAAGGCATTATTGTTGACTGAGATATGTTTATTGTTGATTACACAAACATACAAACACCACACAAACACCACACACACACACGTTGACATATAAGTGCATTTACTTGCATATTTTCACACATATGTATGTATTATTACGTAGATGATGTTTGTCCATTAGTACGATGCTAGTTTATTTTGTATCATTTTATTTCAGAGATTCCAGCAGTCTGTGCTGGGTTATATGGTGTTACGTAGAGAATACCTAAATATCTTGGTTAAATGGTGTTGTATAGGAATTACCTACACAATGTTAACTTGTGGACAACATTGTTTACTGTATGATTCATGTGCTACCTGATAGGGTTTCATATATATAAGTGAGACCCCTGTCATCAGAAGATTTTCTGTGACTGCGGAACGTGTGTGAAAGTAGGCCAGAGAGAGTGACGACAACATTACACACGAATTCTTATTCTCCTTCACACATCGTCTTCGCACTGTCACATATAGGAAAGTAATTTCTAAAGTTTCAAAATGTAATTGGTTTCACGTTAGTAACGACATATATATATATATATAATATATATATATATATATATATATATATATATATATATATATATATATATATATATATATATATATATATATATATATATATATATATATATATATATATATATATATATATATATATATATATATATATACTTCTTCTTTCTTGGCTTATAACATCATTATTATTTTGTCCTCATTGCGAGGAAATAGCGGAGAAGAAATACAAAGCGTAGAATTTAAGAGTAACTGTTCTATTTTGTTTGTTTAAATTTGGTTCTGTCCAGTATTAGTCATTCCCTGTTTGTTGTTGTTGTTATCTGATTCCACAAGTGGAACTTCTCCAACTTCTCATGGTATAACCTTATACCATAATTTAACAAACAAATATCTCAGCACTATTATGTCCAGATATTCAATCAATGTTCCTCCTCATAATATCAAGTTAGGTATTTTGATACTGATATGTTGTTATCTTTGTTCTTCCTTCTTGTCTGGACAGGGTTATTGTAATTTTATTGGTGGATACCTTGTGGAAATCGATAGTCGAGAGGAGAATGATTTTATCTCACGACAGCTTCGTACTCGAAGAAGTAAGTATTGATCCACTTCTTCTTAACCATGTTGATGATAAATAACATTTTGATAGGGCTAAGACACTCTGAGATAGAGACACCGCATATACTCGCACATTTTAGATAAAGCACTTGCTTCTACAATATAGAATGTTGATGATATGCTTCTTTATGAATAAATTCTCATGTCTATGACATCTACACTTCCGTGACATCATTTTTCAAATTTCATTGAACCAAAAAATATTTACTTACTTAGTTTTTTCCCTTCCACCATGGGGTGTAGACGTTTGCTAGAGAGAGCTCCATCACTATCCTATGGTGCAAAGTGCTATATGTCAATATATTTACCTTAATAAATTTCCAGCACGGGTACTTGCATAGAATAAAAGGATTGAAATGGATCATTGTTGATCACAAGATCACAATGTGGAACTGATGACAAGAAACAGACAAGTGCCAGTGAAACAAGATATGACAAGGAAAACACGAGAGTGATAGACACACATTGAGGAAACCCTGTTGATAGCAGTGCTAGGTAGTCCTTGTTCTGCAGTCCCCGGGGTAAGAGAGACAGAGGTACATAAAGAAACACGTGATTAATGATATTAATTTTTTGCTCATTATAGAGTTCATGGTGTTAACAAATTTACGTTCTTCTATATTATCCTGTACCAGCCGTAGAAGGACATTTCTTGTACGTCTTTATGTTATCCCAGCCATGTGTGTCTATAAATCAGTTTTCCATGTATGTCTGTTTCTTGTTCTCCATCTATGACATTAATAATCATCAGATGTTATTTACATTCGTCATCATTGTGGTGCGTAGAAACATGGGCATATATATATCTTGTGCCAGATAAGGTAGTCATGCTACAATGTTAAGTTTAGTTGACCTAGCCTAGGTTTTTGGTTCTCGTGACTGAACCCTTGTATTTCAAATATGTTTGTATCACAAATCAGTCTCATAGTCGCTTAGTTATCCGAGCAATGATTTTTCAGCACAACAATTTTAGGTGACATCTCCACGTGCCTCATAAGACTGGTTTAATGAAAGGGTATTGAAAGGCTAAACAGGCGTAAAAAACAACGCGCTGGGAAAAAAATAATATATCAAGGTCTAAAAAACCAGTATGAGGGACATCATCGCATCAAGTACAAAGTATAATAATCAAATGTCACTAACATTACTCATATATCTCTACAAGACATCACTGGTCTCCAACGAATGGCCACAGACTCCTCTATCGCATCTCAATATTCTATCTACCATGTATGCTTACTACGTTTATTCCGAAGACTTTTCACAGACGCACGTATACCTCAGTTCATACGGTACGTCGCTGAACCCTCTTCAGTAACAATACGTGCTCATAACATTAAACTTACATGTGACAATACTAGTACACACTTTTAACAGGCTACTCCATTCTTCATCCACACACATGTATACAAGTCATGTATATCATGACATTTATATAAATCATGTTTAGATATACATATGCACTGGTTGAAAAGGTTAATGCATAATAATGTACATTATTTATGTCATCATCCACCCCCTGCTCCATATGGAACTTGAGACTACTTCTGCTTTCACTTTCTATGAGAACCCCGCATGAAGCAGTCATTAGCTCTTGCAGTGATGGTTCGTGAAACCATCATTCTATATGTAGAGGTTGCCAGCCTCGTATGAACTTTGATATCAACTAGCAATTTTCACATGTTAACATTGCAAAATATAGAATGATAAAATGTACTATATACGCCAATACAGACTTCTGGCTCAGTGAAATAGTTTCGGCAACTTGGTTAAGGTGCCTCTTACTGAGGTATTACTTTGACTAGAATCCGACTATCTTCTCGTTTAGGTTGCTAAGATTCCGGGCTTTTCGTGTTAATAAATTGTAGAGTTTTCTTATTGTGTAAGTCCGGAAGATGCTTAAATGCGTTATCCGGTCCTTTAAATTAGAATCCAGATTCTATTTCTTATCCAGGCTTGTCTGACTGTCTTCTTGACGAGCTGAATTAGCAATGCCTAGGCTTTGAATTTGCTGGATTATAAGCAACATTCGACGCAAGCATCCGCATTGCCACTATATGGCAAGGTTCCAATTAGAAATATTGCACTTTAACATCTCACATGCCAAACCAATAGCAATAAACTTGCGTACTTTGATAGGGGTTATCCTTACTGCCATCTCATGGAAAATTCCTGCATGACACATCAGATGTGATTCTTTTAAAAGCCACTTCCATATAATGTATTGTCTATTCCATTAATAATGATCATGTTTACACCTCCCTATTTCAAAGATCTACCACTGATAATATATTTCAAGATTGATAACTATCGTATCTATTTCCTACAACAAATCTGCTCGGAAATGATTACATCATTTTCCGGTACATTCCTGGGCAAACGCAGAACTCTCATGTAAGAAACCTGTTTTCTTGTTCCCTCCCATACAGAAAATAGGAGGTAACAATAGTGGTATAAGCGATAAGACAAACTCATCTCCGCGTTTACGCGCTACTCCGGGCACTCCCATTCACTGTCGTTATCTTCCTATATTAACCAAACGAAAATAACCAGCATGACTTAAGGCCAATAATGCCCCACTTGTGTCTATTCTCACATGCGATGGCGAATTAAACCCAGACATGATATGAATTAAAGAAAGAAAGTGGAAACAAATGAATGGTACCCATGGTTTCAGTACGTATAATGATGAGCGCAAGAAAAAGAGAATGGACAATTCTGTAAAAGTATAAGTCTGCTGATATTTTCCATTTTGTGCTGAAGATTCGATATGGAGTCAGTGTATACCGTACATACGTGTTCGAGTCTAATGAGTTACTATTAGTTGTGGATAATGAGCCATGTTTGTTGTTACAGACGTAATGCAACAATATATGTCACTGTGCTAGCCCAGAATAGCATTTGACATAATACACACACACACACATGCTTCCCTTCAAGTCAGTTGTTGAAGAATACAAAGTTCGAAAAGCAAGGCTTGCAATGATGCTACGCAAGTCAGCTGATGACGTGGTTAAGTCCATTCAGCCCACACTGAAAACGGGAAGGAAGTGGAGAGTGGAAGAAGCTGTTGATGCTGCTGAAGAGTCACTCAAACTGAGAGAGGTAATCGGATACACACAAACGAATAGACGGGGATTTGGGCATGGTGACATCCGCTGGTGGTCCAAGGCTTCAAGCAGGGAGCGCAGAGACATGGTAGTTCAGGAGATACGAGGAGCTGAGAATGATAAGAGGTTGCAAAAAGCAGTGCAGCAGGTCCAACAAGGCCAATGGACCACATGGGAAGGAGCTCTGCAGAGGTCCTTGACATGGAATGATATATGGCATATGGCACCTCTTAGGCTCAGCTTCGTGGTTAGATCAATGTATGACCTGCTGCCGTCGGCCACCAACCTTATGAAATGGGGAAAGTCGGATGATGAGCAGTGTCCCCTATGCCAGGGGAGGCAGACACTTGAACACGTGCTCTCAGCGTGTAAGGTGGCATTAAGGCAAGGGCGATACACTTGGCGCCATAACAAAGTGCTAAATGAGCTTGCTGCGACAATAGATCAGGCAAGAATGAAAGCGAATAGCAAAGTCCTGCCAGACACCGCAAACACATACTTTCTGAGGGCAGGAAAGTCAGCACACCCCAAACCGAGTAAACCTGGTAGCAGTTTACCATCTCTTCTTGACTGTGCAAACGACTGGGAGATGGCGGTAGACCTACCTGGACGGGGGGCATATCCAGAGTGTATCAGAAAATCGTGGAGACGGCCGGATATAGTGCTTCATTCTGCAGCAACGCTTTAGGTCATACTGATTGAACTGACCGTGCCATTTGAATCCAGATTAGACGAGCAACATTCATTCAAAGCGGCCAAGTATAGCGATCTGGCCGCGGATCTGAGACACGATGGATTCAATGCAAGGTTCATGGCGGTTGAAGTGGGCGCAAGAGGGCTTGTGGCTGCATGAGTGTATGATTTATTGAAACTGTTGGTGCTGAAGGGACAGTCTAGAACAAGGGCACTGAAGAGGCTTAGTGAAACTGCCGAAAAGGCATCAGGCTGGCTGTGGAACAACCGCAATGGACGATGGGCATCGTAACATAAACGCTGCGGTACAGAAAACACCAACATTTTTCTAAGTCCACAACTCTGAGTTTTTTTTGGTGTACGAGTGAAAGAGATGCGACTCTGGGGCAACAGGCGATGTATACTATAGGGAGAGTGTCAGTTAAATTTCAGTGGCTTGCGGCGCGCAGCTCGTCGGCTGCGCGCTAATGTCTCAGTGTGTGTCTGTAGTTGTGAAGGGCGACGGAACGAACGGAATAATTTGTCTTTTCTTTGTTACTTTCACAATTGCCTCCGCGGCTGGCGTTGTGGATTTAAAAGTTGCTACCATAAGTGAAATGGGTTCATTTTCGATACAAGACAACAGGAAGCTTAGACGCTTGGGAGTCATGACCCAAGTGGGCCCGCCCCCCTTAGAGTGTAAAGGAGTAATCGGGCCGAAACACTTGTCGGATGGGGGGACTGCTTCTGATGATCAGATTGCTTCCTGTTGTATCGCTCTGTAAAGAGTTTCCTATCATATATATATATATATATATATATATATATATATATATATATATAAATATATATAAATATATATATATATATATATATATATATATATATATATATATATATATATATATATAGTTTTGATTTTGTATTGATGAAATATAGAACAATTGCAAAATTACAGAGATAAACTTAAAGAAATTCTGAGGTTAAGTTAAATATTAAGTAGAATGAGAAAAAGGGGTAATAATCATTACATTACAGAGTTATCACGGAACAGAAATAAAACTTTACTTTAAACTGTAACTGAGAAAATAGCTGACATAAAACTGGCAAGAAGACGACATGTCTACAAGTGTGAAATAAAATAAACTGATGGAAGATCAATCATCTTTAATCCTTTATCAGGAAAATTATAATGTTTATGTGTATAACATAAAATGTCACAGTCTACAGTCAAATTAGGCGCTCGGCGCAATCTTCGGTCTCATTAATTACATATGTCTTGATTTCCAGTTTTTCAAATGTCAATAATAAATAGTTCTTCAGTGTTATATGAAACCAAAGTTGGCATACGGAAGTGAGAAATGGACAATTAATAAACAATTAGGAAAAGCACTGTAGCCTTAGAGCTGTGGTTTTACATTAAAATGTCAAAAAATAACATTGACAGCTACTAAGAGTAATGATGAGGTCCTGAAAGATGTCAAGTACATACTGAATGATGAGATCCTGAAAGATGTCAAGTACATACTGAATGATGAGGTCCTGAAAGATGTCAAGTACATACTGAATGATGAGGTCCTGAAAGATGTCAAATACATACTGAATGATGAGGTCCTGAAAGATGTCAAGTACATACTGAATGATGATGTCCTGAAAGATGCCAAGTAAATACTGAATGATGAGGTCCTGAAAGATGTCAAGTACATACTGAATGATGAGGTCCTGAAAAATGTCAAATACATACTGAATGATGAGATCCTGAAAGATGTCAAGTACATACTGAATGATGAGGTCCTGAAAGATGTCAAGTACATACTGAATGATGAGTTCCTGAAAGATGTCAAGTACATACTGAATGATGAGGTCCTGAAAGATGCCAAGTAAATACTGAATGATGAGGTCCTGAAAGATGCCAAGTAAATACTGAATGATGAGGTCCTGAAAGATGTCAAATACATACTGAATGATGAGGTCTTGAAAGATGTCAAATACATACTGAATGATGAGATCCTAAAAGATGTCAAGTACATACTGAATGATGAGGTCCTGAAAGATGTCAAATACATACTGAATGATGAGGTCCTGAAAGATGCCAAGTAAATACTGAGCGTATTCCTCTTGTTAGAAAGAAGCAATACACTTTCTTTGGGCATGTAATGTAAAGAAGAAAGCTAAAATACGTTATAACAACAGGAAAGATATACAAAAATAGAATACAGGACGACTAAGAAAGAAGATACTGGACAGTCTAACATCATGACATGAGAAGATACTGGACAGTTTAACATCATGACATAAGAAAATACTGGGCAGTTTAACATCATGACATGAGAAGATACGGGACAGTTTAACACCATGACATGAGAAGATACTGGACAGTTTAACATCATGACATGAGAAGATACTGGACTGTTTAAAATCATGACATGAGAAGATACTGGGCAGTTTAACATCATGACATGAGAAGATACTGGACAGTTTAACACCACGACATGAGAAGATACTGGACAGTTAAACATCATCACATCAGAAGATACTGGACAGTTTAACATCATGACATGAGAAGATACTGTACAGTTTAACATCATGACATGAGAATATACTCTACAGTTTAACATCATGACATGAGAAGATATTGGACAGTTTAACACAATGACATGAGAAGATACTGGACAGTTTAACATCATTACATGAGAAGATACTGAACAGTTTAACATTATGACATGAAAAGAAACTGGACAGTTTAACATCACGACATGAGAAGATACTGAACAGTTTAACATCATGACATGAGAAGATACTGGACAGTTTAACATCATTATATGAGAAGATACTGGACAGTTTAACATCATGTCATGAAAAGAAACTGGACAGTTTAACATCATGTCATGAAAAAAAAACTGGACAGTTTAACATCATGACATGAGAAGATATTGGACAGCTTAACATCATGACATGAGAAGATACTGGACAGTTTAACATCATGACATGAGAAGATACTGGACAGTTTAAAATCATGACTGGAGAAGATACTAGAAAGTTTAAGATCATTACATGAAAAGATACTGGGCAGTTTAACATCATGACATGAGAAGATACTGGACAGTTTAACATCATGACATGAGAAGATACTAGACCGTTTAACACCATGACATGAGACGATACTGGACAGTTTAACATCATCACATGAGAAGATACTGGACAGCTTAACATCGTGACATGAGAAATTACTGGACAGTTTAACATCATGACATGAGAATATACTGGACAGTTTAACTTCATGACATGAGAAGATACTGGACAGTTTAACATCATGACATGAGAAGATACTGGAAGTTTAACATCATAACATGAGAAGATACTGGACAGTTTAACATCATGACATGAGAAGATACTGGACAGTTTAACATCATGACATGAGAAGATACTGGACAGTTTAACAAAGTGACATGAGAAGATACTGGACATTTTAACATCGTGACATGAGAAGATACTGGACACTTTAAAATCAAGACATGAGAAGATACTGGGCAGTTTAACATCATGACATGAGAAGATACTTGACAGTTTAACACCACGACATGAGAAGATACTGGACAGTTTAACATCATCACATGAGAAGATACTGGACAGTTTAACATCATGACATGAGAAGATACTGTACAGTTTAACATCATGACATGAGAATATACTCTACAGTTTAACATCATGACATGAGAAGATACTGGACAGTTTAACACCATGACATGAGAAGATACTGGACAGTTTAACATCATTACATGAGAAGATACTGAACAGTTTAACATCATGACATGAAAAGAAACTGGACAGTTTAACATCATGACATGAGAAGATACTGGACAGTTTAACATCATGACATGAGAAGATACTGGACAGTTTAACATCATTATATGAGAAGATACTGGACAATTTAACATCATGTCACGAAAAGAAACTGGACAGTTTAACATCATGTCATGAAAAGAAACTGGACAGTTTAACATCATGACATGAGAAGATATTGGACAGCTTAACATCATGACATGAGAAGATACTGGACATTTTAACATCATGACATGAGAAGATACTGGACAGTTTAACATCATTACATGAAAAGATACTGGACAGTTTAACATCATGACATGAGAAGATACTGGACAGTTTAACATCATGACATGAGAAGATACTGGACAGTTTAACATCATTATATGAGAAGATACTTGACAGTTTAACATCATCACATGAGAAGATACTGGACAGCTTAACATCGTGACATGAGAAAATACTGGACAGTTTAACATCATGACATGAGAATATACTGGACAGTTTAACTTCATGACATGAGAAGATACTGGACAGTTTAACATCATGACATGAGAAGATACTGGACATTTTAACATCATGACATGAGAAGATACTGGACAGTTTAACATCATAACATGAGAAGATTCTGGACAGTTTAACATCATGACATGAGAAGATACTGGACAGTTTAACATCATGACATGAGAAGATACTGGACAGTTTAACATCATGACATGAGAAGATACTAGACCGTTTAACACCATGACATGAGAAGATACTGGACAGTTTAACATCATGACATGAGAAGATGGTCGGTCGTTCGTCCATCACGGGTGATGAAGACCACTCTGTTCATCCAATTATTTAAGAATATGATAGGTTAGTCTACGGGTACGAAGGTGACTGAAGAGCCCGATGCGGGCCTGGAAAGATCTTGGACAGTGTGGGCAGGGAATGTTTGCTTCATGTGAAGGTTTTATTTCACGGTCCTTTCTAGCTTGTCTCCGCTGTTCCGCTGCTGCTCTTCTGGATGATTCGCATGCTGCTGCACCTTTACGAAGAGATGTGCGCCAAGCAGTTCGGTCTTGCGCAGCAGCTTCCCATGTGTCTGGGTTTATGTCAAAGGTTTTCAATGACGTCTTTAACGTGTCTTTGAAGCGCTTCTTTTGGCCACCATGGGAGCGTTTACCCTTCTGCATCTCACCATAAAAGAGTATCTTTGGCAGTCGATGGTCTGGCATGCGGACTACATGACCTGCCCAGCGAATTTGTGACTGCATCAGAATAGTATCAATACTAGGGATACCAGCTCTGTCAAGAACGGTGGTATCCGGGATCTTGTCTTGCCATTTGATGTTCATTATCTTCCTGAGACAGACTGTATGGAAGTGGTTTAGCTTCTTTACGTGGCGCCTGTATACAGTCCATGTTTCACATGCATATAGCAGCACTGGAAGCACCGCAGCTCTGTACACCTTCAGCTTTGTCTGTAGACTAATGCCACTTCGATGCCAAACGTTGGTGTATAGTCTGCCAAATGTGCTGCTGGCTTTGGAGATCCTGGTGTTCACCTCATCATCAATGACAATGTTCTGGGATAGTGTGCTACCAAGGTATGTGAATCTGTTCACAACATTCAGTTTCTCACCATTAACCTTGATGACTGGCTCAGTATAAACTGTGCCAGGAGCTGGTTGGTACATGATTTCTGTTTTCTTCGTGTTGATGGTAAGCCCAAAGTTGGCGCAGGCTTCGGAGAATCTATCCACACTATGCTGCAGATCAGCCTCTGAGCCAGCATTGAGGGCACAATCATCAGCAAACAGAAGATCTCTGATGGTGTGTGATTTGACCTTGGTTTTTGCTTGAAGCCTCCTAAGGTTAAACAATTTTCCATCAATACGATAACTAATGTCGATTCCTGTGTCCCCGTCTCTAAATGCATCAGTCAGCATAGCAAAAAACATGATACTGAACAGAGTCGGTGCAAGTACGCACCCTTGTTTAACTCCATTTGAGACGGGGAAAGGCTCTGATAGCTCACCGTTTTCCTGAACTCTAGCCTGCATTCCATCATGCAGTTGCTGCACTATTGTGATAACTTTCTTTGGGCAGCCGTATTTTGCCATGATCTTCCATAGACCCTCTCTACTGACCGTGTCGAACGCCTTTGTCAAGTCGATGAAAGCTGTGTACAGGTCACAGTGCTGTTCTTGGCATTTTTCTTGTAGCTGTCTTGCAGCGAACACCATATCTGTGGTTCCACGTTCTTTCCGGAATCCACACTGACTTTCAGGTAAAAGACCTTTGTCAAGATGAGCCGTAAGGCGGTTCAAAAGGATTCTGGCTAATATCTTCCCAGCGATTGATAAAAGAGAGATGCCTCGATGATTGTTGCAGTCTTGGCGATTACCTTTACGTTTATATAGATGTATAATTGAGGTATCTTTGAGATCGTGTGGGATGGTTTCACTCTGCCACATTTGCTGGAAGATCATATGAAGTTTCTCTATCAGAACTGCACCGCCATCTTTATAAACCTCAACAGGAATTGAATCGGAGCCATCATCATTTTAACATCATAAGCTGTCCAGGGGCCATGAGAAGATACTGGACAGTTTAACACCATGACATTTGAATATAATGGACAGTTTAACACCATGACATGAGAAGATATTGGACAGTTTAACACCATGACATGAGAAGATACTGGACAGTTTAACACCATGACATGAGAAGATATTGGACAGTTTAACTTCATGACATGAGAAGATACACGACAGTTTAACAAAGTGACATGAGAAGATACTGGGCAGTTTAACATCATGACATGAGAAGATACTGGACAGTTTAAAATCATGACATGAGAAGATACTGGGCAGTTTAACATCATGACATGAGAAGATACTGGACAGTTTAACACCACGACATGAGAAGATACTGGACAGCTTAACATCATGACATGAGAAGATACTGGACAGTTTAACATCATGACATGAGAAGATACTGTACAGTTTAACATCATGACATGAGAATATACTGTACAGTTTAACATCATGACATGAGAAGATACTGGACAGTTTAACACCATGAGTTGAGAAGATACTGGACAGTTTAACATTATTACATGAGAAGATACTGGACAGTTTAACATCATGACATGAGAAGATACTGGACAGTTTAACATCATGACATGAAAAGATACTGGGCAGTTTATCATCATGACATGAGAAGATACTGGACAGTTTAACATTATGACATAAGAGGATACTGGACAGTTTAACATAATGACATGAGAAGATACTGGACAGTTTAACATCATATCATGAGAAGAAACTGGACAGTGTAACATCATGACATGAGAAGATACTGGACAGTTTAACATCATGACATGAGAAGATACTGGACAGTTTAACATCATGACCGGAGAAGACACTAGACAGTTTAAGATCATTACATGAAAAGATACTGGGCAGTTTAACATCATGACATGAGAAGATACTGGACAGTTTAACATCATGACATGAGAAGATACTGGACAGTTTAACATGATTATATGAGAAGATACTTGACAGTTTAACATCATCACATGAGAAGATACTGGACAGTTTAACATCATGACATGAGAAGATGCTGGACAGTTTAACATGATTATATGAGAAGATACTTGACAGTTTAACATCATCACATGAGAAGATACTGGACAGTTTAACATCATGACATGAGAAGATACTGGACATTTTAACATCATGACATGAGAAGATACTGGGCATTTAACATCATGACATGAGAAGATACTTGACAGTTTAACATCATAACATGAGAAGATACTGGACAGTTTAACATCATGACATGAGAAGATACTGGACAGTTTAACATCAGGCAATGAGAAGATACTGGACAGTTTAACATCATGACATCAGAAAATACAAGACCGTTTAACACCACGACATGAGAAGATATTGGACAGTTTAACATCATGACATGAGAAGATACTGGACAGTTTAACACCGTGACATTTGAATATCATGGACAGTTTAACACCATGACATGAGAAGATATTGGACAGATTTACACCATGACATGAGAAGATACTGGATAGTTTAACACCATGACATGAGAAGATATTGGACAGTTTAACATCATGACATGAGAAGATACTCGACAGATTAACACCATGACATTTGAAGATAATGGATAGTTTAACATTATGACATGAGAAGATACTGAACAGTTTAACATCATGACATGAGAAGATACTGGACAGTTTAACACCATGACATGAGAACATACTGGACAGTTTAACACCATGACATGAAGAGATACTGGACAGTTTAACATCATGACATGAGAAGATACTGGACAGTTTAACATCGTGGCATGAGAAGATACTGGACAGTTTAACACCATGACATGAGAAGATACTTGACAGTTTAACACCATGACATGAGAAGATACTGGACAGTTTAACATCATGACATAAGAAGATACTGGACAGTTTAACATCGGGACATGAGAAGGAATCAGCAGTCGAATTGATAAATAGTACTGTAGACAGGAATTTGTAGAGAGATATGATTAAGACCAGGCACGGTACTTGAAGAATAAGGAGGATGATAAAGCATGTCTCAGTTTTTGGAGATAAACGAAGGAGATAAAGAAGAAGACTTGGACCGATCGTAAACGAATAGCATTAGACAGTAGCACTGGCATTAATGTACAATAGGCTTATGTACCTTGAGGTCCTGATGATCATGTAGTAAGTAATTACGTTTTGATATA
Source organism: Oreohelix idahoensis (assembly GCA_024509875.1). Classification (NCBI taxonomy): domain Eukaryota; kingdom Metazoa; phylum Mollusca; class Gastropoda; order Stylommatophora; family Oreohelicidae; genus Oreohelix; species Oreohelix idahoensis. The sequence continues at coordinate 371,427 of JAMPIV010021111.1, read as the reverse complement.
GATTCACCGTACATTGATTATAATAGTTGAGTGATTATATCAGAACGGTCCCATTTAATGTCTGCCCCGGATCTCTTGCATTGTGGTTAAATATAGCATCATTGTAATATTTTTTTAAAATGTGCCAAGGTATGATACAAAAAGGGACATTAAATATTACAGTGACATCACGATACAAATTTTCTTGTCAGCACAGTCTGCTTTCTGGTGAATTGTAATTTTAAAATTGTATTGTTTATCTTCATAGTTTATGGAGCCTGGACTGGAGCGACTGACCTATCTGTTCCAGGTGTGTTTAAATGGCAACATAGCAATTTAACTGTAAAAAACCCATTCTGGGCCCCAGATGAGCCTACAAAATATCAGAGTAAGTGATAAAACATCAGAGGAATATATAGTTGTGCGACAGAGAGATAAACGATTGGAGTCAGGATGGATTAATGAATATATCAGTTCGATGGAAGAATGAAAGTGCAGACGGACAAATAGATAGACACACAGACAGGCAGACAGACAGACAGTCAGATAGATAGATAGATAGATAGATAGATAGATAGATAGATAGATAGATAGATAGATAGATAGATAGATAGATAGATAGATAGATAGATAGATAGATAGATAGATAGACAAAAACACAGACAGACGCACAAAATTATAGTCAGACCGACACATAGACTGACAAAAACAGACACATACATACATACAGACACAAAGACAGACATACAAAGATATATTCAGAGACACAGTCAAACAGACTCAAGGACAGACACACAGACATGTAGCGCACTTAGCCACAGACACACAGTCAGACATGCACAAAAGCAGACAGTCACACACAGACATACACACATAAAAAGACAAAGACAGACAGACATACGTACAGATATGCACACATACATATACAGACAGGCATACAGACATACATATATAAACACATACAAAAATATACACATAAAATCACAGAGATGGACAGACATACACATGGACACACATACACATACAGACAAAAACCCACAGACAGACAGATACACACACAGACATCCAAATAGATGTCCTCACATTGACAGGTACACACAGGCAGACAATAATACACAAGGATAGACACACGTATATAGAAACACAGAATCAAACAGACACAAAGACGGACATACACAGACATATATTCAGAGACAGTCAAACAGACACATGGATACACGGACAGACACACAGACAGGTACATGCACTTAGCCACAGATACAGTCAGCCATGCACATAGGCAGTCAGTCATACACAAAGACACACACAGAAAAACACATAGACAGACAGACACGCTTACAGATATGCACACATACATATACAGACAGTCATACAGACATACATATATTCATACTGACAAAAATATACACAGACATTCACAGAGATAGACAGACATACACATGGACACACAGACACATACACATTAAAACGCACAGGCAGACAGATACACACAGACAGACATCCAGATAGATGTCCTCACATTGACAGGCACACACAGACAATTATACACAAGGATAGACGCACGTAGATAGACAGACACACACACATAAGCAGACAAACACAGGCATAAAAGGACAAACACTGAAACAGACACACACATACAGACACACAAACATGCACATAGAGACATACGCACAGACAGACAGATACACACATTGATACACACTGACTGTGGTGGGGCGCTGTTTGAATATATTGTGGGTTCGTTTTTATTATTTCAGATAAATTGCTACCCCTGTCCACAGTTCAAGTATATGTTGATTATGTTAATGTATATTTGATTACTCCTGCTGTTGTTTCATAATAATGCTCGTTATTCTGTTACGTCCAGGGTGACCCAACGATTATAGTTTTATTCCATACTCAACAACATACATGTGGGTTCTTTAACTGACCCAACCACCAATGACGAACTAAAACAGTCTTCCTTTTTAACGAACTCAACATCCTTTAATAACGTATATTCCTTGTAGCATACAGAAGCGTTCGTCAAGATTAATCCTTAATTACCAAACCTCATCAATACAGTATTAATCATATGCCAAGAGTATTCCTCCTCTTGTACAAACCACATCCATTTAGAAAGGTGAACACTTCGCAATATGTTCCCAATGGAACTTACAAGAAAACACAGCGGCCACAAAGCTCAAGGTTTTTTCTTAACACCTTGGCCATACACATTATAAACATCTCTCTTCTCTCATTTTCCGGTGCGCTTCATTTTCAATATTCCAAATAGTGCCGCATTTATCAGCACTGACTCAAACTCAATAAATCCAACATGTGGTGTGCATGGGCAGACACCACATATTACCCCCCTTGCGCGCTACTGGAAACTGCAGGTTTCCAGGCCATCATTAACTATACTTAACTATAATGATAAAAAGGAAAATCAAATTCAAGCAATGAGTGAAATGATATCACGATGAGTGAAATGCAGTTAAAATATGTGGCAACAACTTGTGAGCAACATATTAATGCTACGAAAATATCGCTATATAATCTACCTATCAATTGATTATGAACATAAATAATGTTTGTTGTCACTTCCTGTACCCAGGACAGTTACGTATTTCAATGTATTACTCTCGACAGAGTATCAGCGATTACATTATTATGTCCTTCTATATGGACGATATCAAAGTCATACGCTTGCAACTGCAATGCGAATCTCGTAAGTCTTGCACTTGGTGATTTACAGGTTTGGAGATATGTTAACGCTCTCTGATCTGTCATTATAGTAAAATGCGTACCTACCACATACTTTTGAAGTTTATTCAAAGTCCATACTATACCCAAAAGTTCTCTGTCGAAAATAGAGTATTTAGATTCGGCTTCCGACAGTTTCCTACTCAAGTAGTAAATCGGATGAAACTTGCCATCAAAACTTTGTCCCAAACACCCGCCTATTGCATGGAGCGAAGCCTCTGTTACAACAGTAAATGATCTTTTTAAATCTGGCAGTCTTAATATAGGATACTGTGAAAAATGAGTCTTAATGTTTTGTAATGCATGGTTACATTGTTCTGTCCAAACTACTTTGTTAGGCATACCTCTTTTAGTTAGATCAGATAAGACAGCAGTCAAAGACGAGAACCTTGGAATAAACTTGTGGTAAAAATTCACCAATCCTAATAGACTCCGTACTTGCTTCTTTGTAGTTGGAATTGTAAGATCAAGTATGCGTTTTAAATTAGATTCATCAGGCTGTATTACATGTCTGCCAATTTTGTGTCCTAGAAATGAAATTTCATTGAATCCAATTTCTATTTTGGATGGACGGGCTGTGAGATTGTGTATTCTTAGTGTCAGGAGTAAAGATTGTATACCATCTACATGCTCTTCCCATGTGTCATGAAACATGCAAATATCATCTATATAAGATATTAGGTCAGAACGGTTCCCAAATACTCGACGCATCATCCGTACAAAAGTTGCAGGTGCATTTTTGAGCCCAAAACACATGACATTGTATTGGAACAAGCCCTTCGCTGTTGCAAATGCCGTCAACGGTTTACATTCTTCGGTCAAAGGGATCTGCCAATACCCTTTTGATAAATCGAATTTGCTAAAGAAAGTAGCAGAAGCTAAATGAGGTAGCAAGTCCTCCAGCACAGGCATTGGTTCAGAATCTGATATCGTGACTTTATTTAGTCGACGGAAATCAATGCATATACGAATGGATTTGTCTTTCTTCCGTACTGCCACCATCGGAAAACAAAATGGAGAATCTGATGGAGAGATTATCCCCATTTTCAACATATTGTCGACCTCGCTGTCAACCTGCTCTCTGATATGCAAAGGAATTGCATACGGTCGTAACTTAATAGGAGTGGGATCCGATAATTTTATTTCGTGAGACATAATGTTAGTTCGTCCAGGCAGATCAGATAATACATCTTCAAAAGATTTCAATAGATTGAGAATCTGATTCTTCTGATCTGAAGGTAAATCGTTACAAATGATTACATCCTTCCAAGTTTCAGAGGCTGGGATAGGTACCACAGGAAAATCAAGCGGTACATCCGCGAAACTAGTTGCTTCTTCATCAACTAAAGCAATAGATGCCAGATGCGGAGATTGATTTGTGATAGATTCACAAATATGTTTGAGTGGAAGAGGTCTAGAAATGTAAGGTTGTAACATGTTAGTTTGGAATGTTTTTCTTTTACCCCTAATGTCGATGATGTAATCTACGTCGGTTTTCTTACCCACAACTTTAAAAGGACCTTGCCACGTAACCAACAAATGATCACCTTTAAGTGCCAAGAAAACAAAAACTTCATCGTTAATCGATAATGATGTTAATCTTCTATCACGATTAATACGCGACCGAGTCTTATATTTTGCTAATTCTGATGCTTCATTCGCGATTTCACATGCGTCCACAATGCATTGGCGTAGATCTGTGACATATTGGTGACTAGATTTCGTAATCGTATTATCATCATTTGTTATCACCAAATCATGTAAGATAGACATTGGTCCTCTTGGATTAGCCCCGAAAACTAATTGAAATGGTGAGAATCCGGTTTGACGATTAGGAACTTCTCTATACGCAAAGAGAACCGCTGGTATCAACCGGTCCCAATCCTGGGGAAACATTGTTGTTACTTTGCCCAACATCTGTTTTAATGTAGAATTCCAGCGTTCTACAACTCCGTTTGATTGCGGATTTAATCTGGCACTCAATGTATGACGGATGTGAAGCACATCACAAATTTCCGAGAACATACCTGAAGTGAATTGCGTGCCATGATCTGACAGAAGCTCTTCAGGAAATCCGATACGTGAAAATATCGATAATAATGCATCAGTCACCGACATTGTTGTTATGGACTTAACAGGTATGGCTTCAGGCCATCTGGTGCATAGATCGATACACGTTAAGATGACGCGGAATCCTCTGGATGATAACACCGGAAGAGGCCCGATTATGTCGACAGCCATCTTATAAAAAGGACGCACAGAGATATCTGTGGTCTGTAGGGGTGCAAACTGATGCGCACCCTTCCGTGCAACTCCCTGACAAACAGTGCATGATTTACAAAACGTTGCGACGTCCTTATGAACCCCTGGCCAAAAAAAATGTGCCATCAATCTATAAGCTGTGCGGGCAATCCCCATATGACCCGCAAAAGGAACATCATGTGCATTAGATAAAACTAGTGATCGAAATGACGTAGGTACTACAATTTGTCTGAGTACTGAAGAATAATTGTCAAAACAACGTATCAAAATATTGTCATGAAATTGATACCAATGTCTGGCATTATTTGTCTGTGTAATAGTTTTAGCCGTAGCTAAAGTGAATAAACGTCCCAAAGAAGAGTCATCTTTTTGTTGGTTAATGAATGCGTTTTTATCTATGTAATGACTTGTTGTCATGTGTGGGATATTATTGCTATCATTAAGTTCATTTGCTTCTGCAACCAACTGTGCTCTAGTAGTCACAGCATTGGATAAAGAAAGATATTCTCTTTCCCATGCAGAAATTTCATCAGTAGAACATTCTTTTATACCCTTTTTTCTCATTTCTTTCTCTTTCTTCTTTTGCCTCTGCTTTTTCATATGCAGTCAAAGCAAAATTTTTTAAAATATCACCTTCCATACTCAGTGCCTTTCTTGTTTAATAAAATAGTCAAGAGTCGCCATAGTATACTAAGAAGTATAACTTTTATAAACAATAAATCAATATCTATGTTATCCTCTGCCTTACTTAGTCCATCACACTATGGGATAGTGTGTCTGATTGGTGTAGTCACAATGTGAATATATATATATATATATATATATATATATATATATATATATATATATATATATATATATATATATATATATATATATATATATATATATATATATATATAACTATATCCCCTGCACAACTCACTTAGACGTGATATAATTATCGTGTATGATTATGCTTCTTGTTATCCACAAGAATCGTAGGATATATAACAAGCAATATTATTGTATTATAGTTGATCAATAAATAATGAATCATATGTATGCTGCAAAGGAAAATTATCACATGCCATGAATAACGAAAGACATGGATGGAAACAAAATAAGGAAACGACAAAATTGTAAATAGTCAAAAATTCTAAGACAAAAAAAAAAAATTAAAGTTTCCACCAGTAATAAACGAGACAAAACGACAAATCACTTTTACCATTAATGTAAATTTTACAAAAGATAGCCAGGAAAGACCCACGCCAGACTAAATTTCCAAACAAAATTGAAATTTAAAAAAATACGACAAATCACAGCACAGCTAACACGCATGAAAGCCTTAATTTCAAACAGAGCGGTAATCACGACAGCACTAAATGCTGAATCCCTGAAAGAAATTAATGCAATCAACCTATAGAAATACGACACTGAAACGTAAAATGCCTCCTAAACAGTCGCCCGCAAGAGACAAAGAAAAGAAACATATAACACAAAAGAAGCGAGATTTGCCCAACAATGATAGGACCAACAACCATGACGTTACAAAAACATCAATTATCTGAATCGACCATGAGTATCCACTCCACGATGTAACTCCAATGCATCGTTCTACGCAATATCACATTGAATCGTTCACTAATTATTCAGTTAACTAGGACTCTTGGACATGAATTCAACGTCGAAAATGTCCGACCTTCACTCGTGTGAGACACATTGCAGAGATAGTGTCAATATATAATGATAGAGACGAAATGTTAATTTCGAACGAGTGACCGAATAAACTGATGAGGTGACCTTATCAATGTCCTAATGGTTTGATCTAGTACTTCCGAGTCCACTTGTCCAGCGAAACGACCTCCTCGTAAAATCCCAGATTCATATTTCTCCCGTGAAGATATTCGTCAGATTGGTATAGCATCCCTCTCATGGTAAATAAGCGTGAACGATTTCGTCATGGATATAATGTTTTTTTCTGATCCTCAAGTAAGGTACCAGGTCTGGGCATGACCTAGTATACGAATATTGTAAATTTCATGTCTGCACAAAGTTGCATTCCAACAGCTGTCTCTGCATTAAATGTTCATTGTTGAACAGCGATAGATTGATCAAACTTCCCGATATTGTCCCAACAAAGGACTCTGTCTGCCAATAACTTGAGCAACCTTCAAATGTCCTTCAAATCCAACGGACGACAGCCTCCCATATCTGTGGTGGGGCGCTGTTTGAATATATTGTGGGTTTGTTTTTATTATTTCAGATAAATTGCTACCCCTGTCCACAGTTCAAGTATATGTTGATTATGTTAATGTATATTTGATTACTCCTGCTGTTGTTTCATAATAATGCTCGTTATTCTGTTACGTCCAGGGTGACCCAACGATTATAGTTTTATTCCATACTCAACAACATACATGTGGGTTCTTTAACTGACCCAACCACCAATGACGAACTAAAACAGTCTTCCTTTTTAACGAACTCAACATCCTTTAATAACGTATATTCCTTGTAGCATACAGAAGCGTTCGTCAAGATTAATCCTTAATTACCAAACCTCATCAATACAGTATTAATCATATGCCAAGAGTATTCCTCCTCTTGTACAAACCACATCCATTTAGAAAGGTGAACACTTCGCAATATGTTCCCAATGGAACTTACAAGAAAACACAGCGGCCACAAAGCTCAAGGTTTTTTCTTAACACCTTGGCCATACACATTATAAACATCTCTCTTCTCTCATTTTCCGGTGCGCTTCATTTTCAATATTCCAAATAGTGCCGCATTTATCAGCACTGACTCAAACTCAATAAATCCAACATGTGGTGTGCATGGGCAGACACCACACTGACATATACATGGAGACACACACAGACACGAACACAGACAAACATATTTGCAGGCAGATACTTAGAGACAGACTCACACAGACAGATAGACACATGCAGACAGACATGCATAGAGAGATGATACACACATACAGACATATATATACACGGCCATTTAGACACGTACATATACAGCCACCCAGTCAGATACACAGACAGACATGGACACATACAGTCACATAGACAAAAAGACATGTGGTTAAATACACAGACAGTCATATATGAAGACAGTCAGGCTCACAGACATACAAACGCAGACATACACGCAAACAGAAATACACACGCACTGACAGACACACATATACGCATATTGACACAGGGGCACACATAAATAAAGACGTACACACAGGCAGACATACAGGCAAACAAACAGGTACAGAGACAGATGCACACAGACATACACAGATACGCAGGCAGACATACACATAGGCAGACAGACACTCTGACAGACACACATATATATAGACAGACAGATATGCGATTTCGGGAAAATTTCACTGTAAGTGAACACTGTCTTGAACGACTATTATAATCATCCCAAATAGAGATCAATAATCTACTTTATTCTGATGTCATGAATTTTTAGGCAAGTAATCAGTTATATAATAACAGAACATTTAACTAGTTCAGTTTCATGATCAAACATCCAGGCAATAGCATGTCGTGGTTTTTAACTTCAACATATCCGAATTTTTATTTTACGAAAAATACAGTGACATGTACTGATAGGATATCTATTTAAATAAAAGGCAAAGTATGTGTGTATGTTCTCAATACAAATCCGCATGCTTTATTATTTCTTGATGAATTTTGGCAGACAGGCTCTTTAGTTACCTCGGGGTACGACATGCAGTTATTTTCTAATTTAATATTGTAATTATGACATTATCCTTAATTAAAGTTTTTCGTAAGAAGCGTATGGAAGCCATTTTTTTTCAGGGGCTATAATCAAATATATACATATCCAATAAATATCAAGGGACGTAACACAAATGTTAAAACTATTATTTTATGTTTTTATTAATGACCTTACGTTTGCTTATTTTACAAGATAATTAAAAAAGTTTAACTGAACATTTTTACTTTAATAGGAAATAGAAGGGAAAAAAACAGTTTTCTGAGCACTTCCATTTTTCTTTAATTATGTAATTTTAATAGCACTCATTTGGCCAAGCGGATTCAAATTGGGTCGGAGCTTTATCGATATATGTATTAAAACCAATGAAAGTCATCTAAGCATGAACATCCACAGTGTGTGTTTAATCTTAATAAAAATAATGCATGGTATTATTTCTTTTTACATCATTTTTAAAATGCGTCGTCAAAATTTGAATGTACGTTTATTTTTAATGAAAAAGCAGACTTATTCGCTTTCACTTATGGTATGTCGGTGCTTCAGAATTTTTTTAAAAATAAATCTTCGACCCCGCTTAGTATTAAAATTTAGAAAATGTCTGGATTTAGTCTGGTTCTTTAAATAACTGTATCAACATATGTAAAAACCAAATCAACTCGATAGTCGCTTTTTCTCGTTGCAAATAAGTTATTTAATAGTAAAATCTTTAGTTGTTGCAGAAAACAAAATTATCAGATAGCTATGATCGTTGAAGGACCGTTCAAATGGAAATTAATTTTTCACAGGCTGCCAGGTCACATAATTTTGGTTTTACCGCTTTGGTTAAAAAAAAAAATAATAAGCTTGTGGCTTTTTGTCAAATATGTATTCTGTTCGTTTGAATGTATGTTCATTTTGATTGACACAGCAGATTTATGCATTCTTTCGTTTTGACGGGCTTCAGAATTTAAAAAAAAATAAACCGTCATCCCCGCATAGTACTAATATTTAGAAAATGTCTAGGTAGCATAATGTTTCTACCGATGTTTTCAAGGGAGTAATCCATATGGTAAAATTATGAATAAAGGGGAGCAATGAAATTGTTAAATTATCATGAACGAAAGATCTTTATTTAGACATGTGTCCTAATATATCAGGCGTTATCCATGTGTCTCGGTTGAATGGGTCGTGTCTCACCGAAGAGAAACATCTGTTTAAATAATACAACTCAACACAATCACTGTGTATTTTATATTTGAGGTATATATGACAGAAAATAATATTTTTGTATTTTTACAAGCAATAATGTATGTATGTTTGAAAAGAAGGTGCTACGAAAAACAGTAGTAAGAACGTTAAAAAAAGGTGAGGAACTATTCCTTCTTGGTGCGCCAGGTTGGAAAGGGAAAATGTGTCTTATTAATTTGAGTCTTGCTAACACTTGGATGCAGAATAAAATTGCTTTTGCGATTCCATCATATGAAATAAGAGTTTTTTGGGGAAAATTCAGAAGCAAGTTGAAAAGCAAAAGTGATATCACTCTTCTGGTAGAACCATAAGGAATAACATTATTTTGTGCGGTTTGCATTTGCAATTACTGTAAACAAGGCACGAGGATAGTCACTTAAAACGGTAGTAATTAACTTAAATTAAATTCAATTTCACTCGAACATCAAAATATTATAATTTGATTTTGACAATTCATAAGTTTACATAACAGTTACTAGGAAAAAAATACGGGCAACGCCGGGTCCTTACAGCTAGTAATAAATACAACATTTTAAATATAGTGTATATTAATGCATCTCAAGTTGTTCAATATTGGTTGAGTGAGCCTGTGTGTGTGTAAATGTTTTTTTTACACTAAATGTGTACTTATTTTATATACACAAATTATCACACACACACACACACACACACACACACACACACACACACACACACACACACACACACACACACACACACACACACACACACACACACACACACACACACACACACACATATACACATACACATACATACATACATACATACATACATACATACATACATACATACATACATACATACATACATACATACATATCAGAATCTTTATTCTCCATAAAATACATTAATATGTACAGACATGATATAATAGATACAACATGGCATATAGGAGAATCATTAGAATTTACATAAAGTGTTGAAGACGTCTCAAGTAGTTAGTTATATGTGGGTGTTTTTACATCGAACCTTTGTGTTACACATACATAAAATTTTTTAAGCTTTCTAAAAGACATTGGCATATAATGATATGATATAACCTGCCAAAAAATGAGAATTATTGAAATTTACAAAATGTGTGTGGAATACCATTCAAGTTGAGCAATATGGTTGTTTTTAAATGGGGGTTTTATCAGAATTTCTGTTTGCCATAAAAAACTTTGACAGCTAGTAGAGTGAGATATTAAATATAGCATCATTTACAATAGTCGTTTGGTATAGTAGACAGAGCACAATTGAGATTAGACGGTGGGGAAAACATTTCAGCAATTTAACATGGGTGTTTTTTACATCGAAGTTTCCATATTCTGTAAGAACCTACAATTGCACTGATACTGACATATTTACATAAAACCTTTGCTTCAAATTTCCGCAACCCTAGCGACATTAATCCATTCACACACTTTGCATGCACATGACCCAAACTACCAATTATCAGAACGATTACATGCGTACGAT